>JAZGTK010007598.1:0-19205 GCA_036877625.1 Ambastaia sidthimunki
GTTTACACGGCGGACTTTAAGACCGGGCAGAGTCGCAGCGCTGCATTCCAGCAATCCAAAGACTCTCTTTATGGTGAAAATGGGTTTCTCCACACCTCTCTGTCTCACATCACATGTCGGAAAAAAGCAGGTTAGAAAGCGTCCAGTCCTTCAGAAGCAGAAGTTCAGTGATCACCTGAGATAGAGGTTAGGTGAGGAAACGCATGTCCAGGTAGCGTCTGTCCATCACATACTGGATCAACTATCTGCTCTTCCTTCTGGAATGAGTTTCTGGAGACGCAACAAGAAGAATGACGACAAAAAGTAAGTTGTGATGATCGTTTTTCCTGATGCATTTGGTCAGAGGGTTTGATTTGCCTGAATGAGTGAATTTAAATACATTTATGGCTCAGGTGATAGATAGATAGATAGATAGATAGATAGATAGATAGATAGATAGATAGATAGATAGATAGATAGATAGATAGATAGATAGATAGATGTGCTTTCAACAGAGGACTCTGATAATGTATTTAATAGTCATTTAATTCAGTTTAAAACCGTTCACTATTAGGTGCACTTTGTAAAAGGGTCATTAAGTTTAGGATTTGATAAACATATTGTCATAAAAACAAGCTTTAAATACATTTGTGTAGTAATGAGATTTTCTCAGTGATTTAACATTCGTTGATAGATTTACAGTATTACAGTTGGCATCAATAATAATAGTAATAATATTGTACGATTTAATTGTATTTGCAATGGTTGTCATTTAGGAAATTAATGGAGCCACGTAATTACATCCAAAAATTTGAGTAAAATCTTTGTCGTTTTCTCAAATTTTTTTATATTATTAAAGCTATACATTTGTATACAATGTCCTTTTTTTGGCAAAATAATGTCGACCACAACAATACGGCAAGTGACGTAGTTCATCAAAAGGCCTAAACGTTAACAATATGGCAATGACGTCATAAAGGTATGAGAGTTGGAGCTCGCTGATTGGATGACACCCGTTTCTTCACGTCACGAGTGCTGCTGGTTGCCGCCTGTTAATGCTTAACACTGTTTATTAGTTTATGACAATACAGATGTCCCTGTATTGTCTTCATTAAAAGAGACTTGAAACAGAGAGAAAATGTTTGTGTTATTTTGTTCATTGTCTTTTTAAGTAACTGCAAACCAATCAATTATCCTTTGGGGACAAATAAAGTTGAAGTTAACGGTGTTTTGCCTCTGTTTACTGTTCAGACCGAATAAACTTGCATAATGTTGCATAATGTAATTTGTGTTTAGGAAATTATGTCTATGAGAAAGAATAAAAGATCAGATTTAGTTCAGATGTGTTGATCTCCTTTAGGGATTCACTCACGACTGAAGAGGCTTTGGCCAGCCCCACCTCTCTATTACAGTAAGTTTGCCAAACTTTATAACAACATGTCTTACCTGTATGTTATCACAGATATGCACAAAGTGCTTTTCGTCTCTGACAGCAGTTGTGCTGGGAATGAGACGTGTTTGCACATCCACTCTCTCTATTCTGATTGAGGATCAGTAGCGTATCTGTTCCACACTGAAATGTGAGACGTTTTCTGCCGATAACAGTTACAGAAGCTCTGTTTCCTCTTTTTTAGGTCTCCAGTCACAGAGAGAGACGGGCCGGACCCCGTCATCACTGATTTTGGGTAGGATTTCACCTCCTCATTTCCTCCTCAGACCTCATTGTGCACTTTGCTCTGCTGTGGTCGTGTTCTGCACAGAAAAATGATCTATTCTTGAGTGTTCATGCATCACTGAGCATGAATACAGATCTGCTGATAAGCCAAACTGGTGCAACTCGCAGGAAAATAAGATGGTCACGTTACTTCCCACAATGCCCTGCGTCAGTTGTTTTCTCTTAAGGGTGGCAAACTTTGTATTAGCACTCATCATTTATTGAGGTTTACCGGAGGTTTTAGTATCACACGAATCACCTCAGTTTAAGAATGTAATGATTGTTCTTGTAAAGAGCAGGTTTCTGCCATTATGCACATGTATTATTTAAAACTTAACTCGAGTTGCCATCCAGATCCGCTACAACAACTCCATGACGGAGCAACATAAAAAAACAGTGTCACATTTATTTTCCAGTCAGCAGGAGCTTACGTTTAAATACCCAGCCGACAGGGAACATTCTCAGAACGTTGGCTAGCATTCTCTGAAAGTTCTCTGAAAGTTGGCAAAAACATTCTTGCAGTAGCATTAGTAGAACATTTCTTTAACATCATATATCAATATATCAAAAACATTATTATTACATAACACATATTATTTATATGTATCATGAAGGCATTTCTATAATTGTGTAATATTACATCAGAGCACAGGGTTGCAGTTAATGGTCTCAGGCTTTCATTGATTTGTATTCTCACAGTGTTTGCTTTGTGGATGGTGTGTCAGGAACAGAAATCGCTGTAGCTTACATCAGTGTGCTGAGGGAACCTTTTCTTATTCAGTGTTTGTGCTGAAGGGTTTTGTGTCTGTGTGTGTGTGTGTGTGAGAGAGAGAGTCTGTATGTACTGCAGCGTGAATGAATTTTGAACGTGTGCGTGAGAAGAATCGCTTTACTGCAGTAAAAATATTATACAGGCTCATTTTACTTGGACTGGAGTGCATGCTGTCATTAATGCAAATATAAAAAAACTCTAATATTCATGTAATTGTTACTGAAATTCTTGCAAAATGATCATTTTTTATACAGCAGTTTTAATAAATTAGATAAAAGCAAAATGGAGGCGTTTTCACTAGCAACCTCAGACTTTTAACCTTACTGTACTTTCACTGTCTCTCTCTGTATCTTTTATACTCATTCATTATTTCTCCCTCTAACCCCCTCTCTCTCTCTCTCTCTGTCTCTCTCTCTCTCTCTCTCTCTCTCATGCCTCAGGCTGTTTTCTTGTGCTGATTCTGCGGTCCTCTGTGTCCCGTGATCTCTCTCTTCACCGCTGATTTACAGGCCTGTCGTTGTGTCTTGTGTTTTTGAATAATAAATTGAGGTTGTCCTCGTACATCTCTATCATTTGGGGTGGATTTTTAAAAGAATGGTACCGCCCCTTTGCTTCAATGACCAATCAGAGGCCAGGACGCAGTGTATAGCATGAGGGCGATATGGAAAAGAGGAGGAGGTTGAGGTGGCGAGCTGTGTGTGTTCTTCTGTATGTGTGTGTGTGTGTGTGTGTTCTTCTGGATGTGTGTGTATGTGAATGTGTGTGTTCTTCTAGTTGTGTGTGTTCTTCTGTATGTATGTGTGTGTGTGTGTGTGTGTGTTTGTGGTCTTCTGTATGTGGTCTTTTGTATGTATGTGTGTGTGTGTTCTTCTGTATGTGTGTGTGTGTGGGTGTATGTGGTCTTCTGTATGTGTGTGTGTGTTCTTCTGGATGTGTGTGTTCTTCTGTATGTGTGTGTGTGTGTTTTGCTGGAAGGCAGGCAGACAGCGAGATTGTTAATCAGAACTTGGACTTTTTCTCAGTGTGATAGTCATCCTGATCTTATTAAGCTTCGCTGTCCTCTCTGCAGCTCACAGAGTGTGTGTGTGTGTGTGTGTGAGTGTGTGTGTGTGTGTGTGTGTCAGTGTGTGTGTGCTGTAGCCACAGCTACAGAGTGAAGCTGCTGTTCTGCTGTGAGTAGGCAGCACGAAGGCCTGATCTCACACACTGTAAATTACTCTGCATCCGTTCTCTCTCCTTTTTATTTCTCCATTATCTCTCTCCCTCGCTTTACCGCACTCTCGATCCCACAGATCCAGATGAAAATGTCAGGAGAGGCAAAAACTCTGTCAAATGGGTAAGAATGAACGCAGCTCAGCCTGTTATTCTGTGTGAGTGTGTGTTTTAACAGTGATTTGTGTTTCTGAACAGAAAGAGTTATTTTTAAGCTGCAGAACCAGAAAAACAGGAAAGGTTTTAGAAATATTAGCTAGCTAATTGTTTTGGATGTCCTTGCTTTCAGAGCTTTTTGTGTTGAGTAGAATTCTTTTGCGTTAAGGAGCGTTAAGGGCCAGATTTCTGAGCATTGTGAACGTACGCGTATGATGTTTGTGTTGATTATTCTGTCGATGAGCTTCAGTACTTCTATTAGCCTCCGGGCGACGTCAGCTTTTCAGTTTCGCTTAGCATCGGCACAATTAGTTTACTGAGCGCTGGGCAGATGGTCCGGAGAGAGCAAAGGTTCATTTACTTGTGCCGTAGCACAGAACAAACCTCAGACCACTTCCTTGTGCTAGCCACGCTCGACATAGCCTGCACCACATTTCATTCGCCTAAATGATTAACTGTGATATCAGATTTCAGGGAGGAAAATCTCTCGTTTTCGTCCTGTGGAGGGCGAGATGCATAAATCTGATTGGAATTGACTGCAGTCTGGTTTTGCATCCGAGTTGTTTTGTTTGGGGGTGGGTGGGCTCAACTGAAATCTAAGAAACCCAGTTTTATTCCCAGACATCAGTGTAATGAAATGGGGAGCAAATAGATACTTCTGACTAACTCTTGTGTTTTTCCAGTTTATTAGAGCTTCAAAAAAGAATCTTAAAGATGCAATTTATAACTTTAGCCTCTCTATCGCCATCTCTGTTTGAAACATAAAATTGCGGGTTACTTTACATACTTTTCTTTGTGTCAAATAACGGCAAACTGACATTTCTTGGGTAATCGGACCCGACAGTTTAAATTATAAATCATTTATTTACTGTTGTGAATTGGGGGAAGGTGAGGGGATCGTTTTAAACACTGATGTGTCATGTACTCGATAACTTATTTTTGTTCATTTTTCACACACGTGACATGGTTATGTTGTTTGAACATGAAGTCTTACTTGTTAGCGGCAGAAGACTACATGGAAGTCATCTGCCAGTCATTACCCAGACGAGAAGGTGGAGATATCCGACAGCCAATCCGGTCTCTCGTTCTGCAGGTCCGACAGTAGCCTGAGACGCCAGACGCTTTGCTATTGGTCCAGCCGATCCCGTCATAATGAACGTCTGTGTGTGGGCTGTCGCTCGCGAAGACATGGCGCTCGATTAGTCACACTTAATGATTTGATTGGTCTCAGCAGAGAAAGGCCAGAGTCATTGTCTCAAAAAATTCCCAGTTCATTTGAGAGATGGTTTATGAATGGTTGTTTTCAGGTTCTTTAAAGGAAGAAGAGATGTGTGTAAGAGCTTGTTGGATATTATTAAATTAGGTGTCAGTAGGGATAGGCAGAGGTCAGTGCCATTACAAATTTAAGCTCAATTTAGAAATGAATTTAAACCAGTGTTGTAATTCAAAGAATGTGTCCCTCATACAGTGATACAATGGGCTTCCATCGTGTCCTTTCCCAGCTAACAGGGAACGTTCGTAGAACATTGTCTAACATTTCCTGAATTTTGCTCAAAGTTATCAAAGGGCATTCCTGCAGTAATGTTAGCAGAATGTTGTTTACAGTTAATATTTTAATATATAAAACATTATTCTTTAATAGTTAAATGTGAAATGTTTTTAAAATGTTACAGAGTTGACGTTCTTATAACCAAGCAATAACGTCAAACAGCACCTAAAATATGGGATGTCTATCAACATTTTTAACGTTTTCGTTACTTAATGGAAATGTTAGGGAAACCTTTTTACAACTTAAAATTGTTAGCTGGGTTCCCAAATGCCTTCGTCTACAAAGATCTTTATACCTTATAATAAGATATAATAAAATATGTAATATCTTAAACCTTAGACCTAAATATTGTGCACACAGAGAATGTTTATGAGTATTGCTATTAACAAATTAAAGGGATAGTTCACCCAAAAATGTACTAAACCTCCCAGGTCTAAATTTAGGGGCTCTGGGGGGATTGACTGCAGCAGAGAGCTGTGACTTCACACTCACATGAGACAGACTGTGTGGAGGCAGTGTGAGATTTTCTGCAGATGCTCTGAAAGACCTGCTGTGTGAGCACAAGCTTCCTGTCCAGACATAACACCTGATCACAACTCCCCCGAGCCACTTCACACCCAGCTAACAGGGAACATTCTCAAAACGTTGGCTAACGTTCTGTAAAAGTTTCCTCAGTGTTATCAAAAATATTCTTGCAGTAAAGTTAGTAGAACAATGTTGTAAATGTTGTGCTAACATTAACACAGTACATTATTGATAACTGTGAAAGAACGTTCTGAGAATGTTTCCTGTTAGCTGGGCAAGCTGTTGTGTTGCCTCAGATCACAACCATGGCGGGAAAACAGTCAGTGCTGACATTTCATTATGTGTGTGTGTCTAGAATGACTGTTTTTATTAGTGGGTAACTGTTTCTTTAAGACAGTTACTTATCACTTTTTTCTTTTTAACTTTCTCTGTCTTTCTCTCATCTTTCACTTTGAAATGATCCATCTCTCTCTCTGCATGTGTGTGTGTTAGGTCGGAGGAATCGGACCTGTCTGTGGCTCTCCAGGACTGTATGACGGCACTGGACCTCTTCCTGCAAAATGAGTTTGACGAGTCTCTGACCAGACTTAAGAGCAGGTACGACCACATTTGTGTTTCTTAATTTGCAGATTAAAGTAAGCAACCACCTAGCAACACCCTAGCAACCACCCAGAACTCCCTTTCCACCAGATAGAAAAGGGCAAGATTCCGATGCGCTTTATTTGAGCTGTGCTATTTTGAAGTCTGTCACTTATGAGGTTCTGTGATGGTTTGGACGCTACCTTAAAAGGTAGCTACCTATATAGGTGGTAGGAACTGCAGCTCACTTGTTTTAAGGAGAGTTCACTAAAAAAATGAACCTTTTTTCCATATTTACTCACCCTCATGTCAGTCCAAACCTATATGACTGTGTGACACAAGAATATTTTGAAGTACGCTGGTATTCAAACAATAGTGGCACCTATTGACTTCCATTGTATGGACATAAAACCACCGAGAGGTTTCTCAAAATATCTTCTTTTGTGTTCCACAGACAAAACAATCATACAGGTTTGGAATGACACAAGATTTGAGCAAATAATGAAACATCTTTAATGGGGCTATTTTGTTGTCTGTTATTAAATTATGTGTTCAGGTTTGTTGCGTAATCTACATTAACATCTTGTAACATTTTGTCCTGTAAGGTGAGCTCCATTTATCCACAACCAATCATTAAGCGGGTGTTTCTCGTTTAAATCTCACTTAACCCCAAACTGAACTGCTGAATTAGTCCAGCTCTCTGGAGATTCATCTCCACACGTTTTCCAGTTCTCACACCACACCCTGTTTTCATATGTGTGCTGGGTCTTAAATCATCTCAGCTTTCTGTCTTCCTCATTTCACTGGGTTTGTGTCTCTGTGCATTATAAAATATATCATTATTCATCTCAACATTTGTCCTGATAGACCCTTAATATATTCAATTATTCTGATAAGAACAAAACATAAACAAAGAAAGCCAAAGAGTTTCAGACTAGCTCACTCCTCACCACTGAACCTGCTCACTGTTTGAACTTGTGCGATGTGATGTCACAGTTTTTTGATTTACCTAATGGGTTTGTTTTATTCGTGACCCACCCCATTCCAGCCAGCAGGGCTCGGCCGCTGCAGGCGCAGAGCTGATGAGAGACACATGTGTGGTGAAGAGGAAGTTACACACAGATGAAGAGAACGAGGGAGTGAAATTGAGAAAGAGGGAAATGTTTGACTCCGTGTCTGAACAAGTCTATAATCAGATCTGAGTACAGATCAGTCTCTCCTCAACTTGACAGATTATGCGTTGGTCAGGCGTTTGGGGAAATAATTCTCTTTAAAACAGCGTGTAAACAGCAACAATTCATTTCACTGACTGCTGTTCATTTGAGTGACTGGAATTAGTTGCTTGCAGTAAGACTGATTGCTGAGATGTTATTAGTTCATCAGTCATTTTTTTAGCTCTCTCAACTCTCTTAAAGGAATAGTGAACATATATGACTGTTGGTCAGGAAGTCACACAAAATGAAGGCATTTAAAGCTGCAATACATATTGGTTTTGGGTTAAAAATAAACAAAAAACATTTATTGAGCAGATCAGTGTTCAAAATGTAATTAAAATTACTTTCCCCACGATAGGTAATGGGAAGTTTATAATAATGATTTATTATTTAAGTTGTAGGCTGTCTGATTTCCAGGGAAAAGTCAATTTGGATTCATTTAAATTTAACATGCATAAAGAAAAGGATGTAAAGTAACCTGCAATTTTATGTTCTAAACAGAGATGGCGATAGAGAGTCAAAAGTTACAGATTGCAGCTTTAATGAATTTCCAGTTGGCCAAATTCAATAACATACAATTATGACTCATTTTAACACTTTATAAAGCATTCAAGAGTGCCGGTTATAAAGTCGTGATCCTGTTCCATGACAAAGCAGGTACATGTAAAATGTTGATTTGCACGTTTGTGTGGTATGCTTTCAGTATGCATTGTGTAGGGATGGGTTAAAACAGTTGTTTAGTTAACTAGTCCTCCACAAACTATGGAATCTATTTCTTTATTTGAGACCGTAAAATAACACAAAGCTGTAACACAAACAAATGTGTCAGATTCCTGTGTGCAGGTCACACCAACATTAGTCTATTTGTAGCTGTAAACCTGCTTAACTAGACTCTTAAACCAGGAATGTTAAACCAGTAGTGTCACATTCTATCTAGTCCCTGAACGATCAGAGAAGATAAAAGACCGAAATCAAAAACTTAAGTTAAATTGCTGACTTAAGAGGTGCCAAAGTTACAACCTGCAGTTATAAGTGGCTCACACTTAAGCTGAACAGACAAAATTATGAAAACATAAATGAAAATATTTTACAGTGTAACATATGAGCACTTACCCAGCTAACAATTTTAGGTTGTGAAAATATTTACCCAATGTTTCTGTAACCAAATGTTTTTTGATACATTAAAAATGTCTAGTTTTCAGATGCTTTGTTAACATCAGAGTGTGTCATTCAGAATGTTTCACTAACAACTTATAATTGTTTTAATAAAAGACAAACGGCTCTTCCTGTCTTTCACGTTTCATTCTCGTCTGTTTCGTGCTAATAAAGGGTTCAGAGATAAACTTTCTTTTACAGTCACTGAGTCACGGCATCTTCTCCGCTGTTTTGTATTTAGATCTAATGCGTCTTTCTTTGTGTTCTGTGGCAGGAATAAGGACAGCATGTACCACGCGCTCACGTATGCCACCATACTGGAAATGCAGGCCATGATGACCTTTGACCCGGAAGATATCTTGACAGCAGGGAACACTATGAAAGAAGCACAGGCTTTGTGTCAAAGGTGCATTTTTTTTCTCTTTTTCATGACATGTTATGATGTCATAATATACAGTGCATTGTTTTTAGATGTACAGTAATATCTGATATACTGTATATGCAGTTCAGGAATGTGTTGGTGCTACAGTATATTAGAAACATTGAGATGCTGCTATTTGCACACACGCACTATTTTTAGGTTTTTCTTAGTTACGTCACATTTGTATTGGTGATGTAATCCCAGAATTCTGCTGGTGGTCTTGGGCTGTCACTCATACCAGATGGCAAAGGAATTTCAGCAGCCAGCGACACACTGTGTTGGGGGGTGAAAATCTGCTGTATGCTTGTGTTTCCAGCCTTCCAGGCACCAAATGGGGACATTGCACAGACTCCTGTTGTTTTTATTCACAGCTAGTTATAACCTTACACTAACCCACACCTTAACCCTGACAGAAAACTATTAGAATGTGATACAATTTTGAAAAATTTTATATATTTACTATAATTTTATGGTGTTTTTACAGACGAGGTTCCCAAAAGGAGGTTTTGCTCAGATTTGTTGTGTGTGTTTATTATGTTGTGCACATGCCTGAACTCCAGCGTTCACCTGCATGGCTTGTGTTTTTATAAACTGAATAGAAGACAAAGTAAGTCGGGATAATTGTTTGCCTCAGGAAGGAGGAGTCTGTTTACTTTCACAGGCTGTTAGCAGACAGCCATTATGTCCCTCTCAGATCCAATGGTTTTATTTATGTGGCCTCAGGGACACAATAAATCAAGCTGTTGTTGGGCTGAGTGTTTGACTGCGACAAGCTACTAAGCAGCTACAGGCCTCTGACAGCTGGGCCAACAGTGTGTGTTTAGTGTCCACTAGTGAGGGGCTATTGTGTTGTTTTAGTGCAGGACCAATAAAACTGTGTTTGTCATTACAGGTACCGTAAAAAGTCTTCCTTCAACAGCAAAAGCTTGACAGAAGGTGAGGGTCCACTTATTTTCACCATATTATTTGTTGATAATAAGGATACATTGGTAAAGAATGAATTCATGTATATTTTAACCACACACAGTGTCCCCAAAATGTATAAATTCATTTGTGCAAAATGTTGAACCAAGTGACTTTTATTTAAAAGAAATAGAGCACATGTTTAAAGTACAACATTTAAATAATGTTAATGAACTTAAATTAATAATATTATAATAAGTAATTAAAGCAAGACATATTTTAGTAGTGCAATTTGTCTATAGCTATCGTGCTGAAATATATCTGTTGGATATTTGCAATAGCTTTTAAAGGTTTCTTGTTGCCATGACGATACTGTTGAGGCAAGCAGTTCTTCACCTCATTGTGATCATATCATGTGGCTGTTTTTCAACCATAATTGCGTTTCTGTCCTCCAGAGGAGCTCCACGCTGAGGTTTGCTATGCCGAATGCCTCCTGCAGAGGGCGGCACTCACCTTCCTGCAGGTGTGTTCTGACGGCTGTGACTGTAGATCATCTTTCACTGTTAATAGCATCTGTTGTTTTGTGTTTGTGCAATTGAAAGGTTTTACTGAGGATTAAGTTTAGCTGATCATCAGAGGTTTGCTCATGTTCTTCACATTTCATGACTGTCTGAAGTTGTTTAATGTCCCTCTTACACGGTTTCTGTTGCAGGATGAAAACATGATCAGTTTCATTAAGGGAGGGATGAAAGTGAGAAACAGCTATCAGATATACAAGTAATTTTTCTGCCCTTCACATTTAAAACGTAATGTGCATAAAGTTTTATATATGATAACCTGAACACTGTTATAGGTATTCTGTAGGGGGTTTCTGTAGGGGTTTGTGTAAGGTGTAGTACACTGTAAATAGTGTTTTGTTAGGTATCCTAAAAATGTGCCACCTTATTTATGCAAATTAAATATGCAAATTTGAAATATATTTCTTTATATGACTAAGTTAACGTTACAGTAAGTTGCATCATGAATGTTGTTTTTAGGAATCGGATCAAGTGAAAAAAATAGTTTCTTAGAAGAAAAACGATGCAGGTTTATTTTTAACAGTGCAATTTCCCTAAATAATGTTCATTTCTGCGTGTATTTGTGTTGATTTACAAGGGAGCTTCATACGGTGCTGAAATCCACAGGTTATGTTAATGGGGACAATCACAGCCATTTTGAAGGAGGTGTTAAGCTTGGGGTTGGAGCCTTTAATCTGGTTAGTGTGTTATGTTATCTGTTTACCTTCTTCTGTTTCTTCAGCTAAATAAATTTACCTTGTGGTAAATAAAACCATAAGGAAACAATCTAGCGTCCCCCTTTTAATTTTTAAAGGAATCAAACTTTGAACGCTTATGAATCCTATCTGTGAGTTCATTGGGTACAGAGATGTTTTCTCAACCCCTCACCTGTTTCTTCCAGATGTTGTCTCTCCTGCCAACAAGGACTCTCAGGTTGTTGGAATTTGTGGGCATCTCTGGTAACAAAGTGAGTATTGTGTGGTACCGAGCTTAGTTTGGCTCTGCTCACATTTGGCATGTACAGATGAAATAGTATCTGAGCTTGATTATTTTTTCTCGCAGTAAAGTGTGTCAAGGTGCATGCTGGCGTTTTAAACCGAGCCAAATGTAACAAAACACAAATATGAGTGACAGCCGGATCTGATTGTGTGTTGTGTGTGTGTTTTGTGTTTGTGTGTGTGTGTCTTTGTGTTTTGTGTGTGTGTTTTGTGTTTGTGTGTGTGTGTGTGTGTTTTGTGTTTGTGTGTGTGTTTGTGTGTGTTGTGTGTGTGTTTTGTGTTTGTGTTTTGTGTTTGTGTGTGTGTGTGTGTGTGTGTGTGCTATAGGAGTTTGGTCTACAGCAGCTTCAGGAGGGCTCAGCTGAACACACGTTTAGGGCTTTTCTGTGTACGATGTTGTTGCTCTGTTATCACACCTTTATGAGCTTCATTCTGGGTAAGAAGATTTTCACCAGTATGGTGATTAAACATTGATCTGTTTCTGATAAAAAAAGTGGAATTTTCCAACCAGATACATAGAGCAGAAACACTGACATTGTGTTATTCTTGTGCTGTGGGATTCAGGCACTGGGGAGGGAGACGTGGAGGACGCAGAGAAATTGCTGCAGCCTTATTTGAAAAAGTATCCAAAGGTACCAAACCACAACATATGAGAAACATATGAGAAACATATGAGAAACATATGAGCTTTTTGAACATATATCACTTAATTAAAGATTAAAAACTGCTGTGTGCCGTCAGGGATCTATTTTCTTGTTCTTCGCTGGTCGAATAGAGGAAATCAAAGGAAATATAGATGCTGTAAGTAACTGTTGGAAAATGAGGATGTCTTACACTTTAATTTACAAATAACGTGTGTGTGCATGCAGTGGTTCTGTAGGTTAACAATTTTACATTGTAACAGTGTTTCCCTAACGTTTCCATTAAGTAACAAAAACATTTTTTTGTTTTGAATGTTCTAAAAATGTCAAACGTTTTATTCTGTAACATTTTCAAAACGTTCCACCAACAGCTTAAGAAAAACGGTTTTGATAGGCTATATGTTGTTAAAAACGTTCTACTGACGTTACTGCGAGAATGTTTTGGATGAAAACGTGTTGTCCTGCAGGCGATCAAGCGCTTTGAGGAGTGCTGTGAGGCTCAGCAGCACTGGAAACAGTTTCATCACATGTGTTACTGGGAACTCATGTGGTGCTTCACATATAAGAGACAGTGGAAGATGGCCTTCATCTATGCAGACCTGCTCAGCAAGGAGAACGCCTGGTCCAAGGTGAAACACTGACACACACTCACAATAAACTGTGAGAAGATTCCTGACTGAATAAAGGTGTTATCAGACTTATTATAAGTTAAAAAATGAGTGTAGAGGCTGTGCTGTAATGTGAAAGAAGGCCGAGGACAATTAATCTCCAGCTGGGATGTTTGTGTTAGCTCTGCAGTTTTAAACCTCTCTCTCTTTCTCTCTCTCTCACACACACACTTTTCTGCAGGCCATGTATGCATACATGAAGGGTGCTTACCTCAGCATGCTGAGTCGTGAGGAATGCCAGCCTTTCAGTGAGAGCGAGGTGGCTTTGTTTAGGTAACGGCAAAAGAATTGTGTGTTTGTGTGTTTTTGTGTGTGTTTGTGTGTGTGTGTGTGTGTGTCTAAACTGCACATATGTATGTTAAGAGGTTATAATGACAACACGATTGACACGATTATCATGACATTTAGAGCATATTTTTCTTATTTTTATCCTTTTAAGCATATTTTTATTTTTTGTAGCCCATTGACATATTGGCGAGATGAATGCATGTCATATATCTTTAATGAATTATTTTACATTCTTTAGGCAGGTTCCTGGTCTGAAGCAGAAAATCGCTGGAAAGTCGTTGCCCACAGAGAAGTTCGCCATCAGAAAAGCGCGACGCTACAATACAGATAATCACATTCCTCTTCCTGCTCCGCCATTGGTCAGTTCCTGAACTGAATGTAGCAACTTGCTTTCGCATACATTACAACTGCATGTTTTGCCCAAAAACGTGGCCAAAATTGTAGTGTGCACCCGGCTTTATATATGTAGTCTTAGAAGCCGTTGTGGCAGGATGTGTACTTGCGCTTGTGTGTCTACGCTATTTTAAAATTGTTGCATCAGACGAACATCTTTGTGAACAGCTCTTAAAAAAAGAATAAGAACTGAGACCGTCCTAATCCTACAGCAAAATAAACAAAGGGAAACACCTTGACGATTCATTCTTACACTCACTCATTGTGCGGCTGTGTTTACACAACAGGAAATGATGTATATTTGGAACGGCTACACAGTGATTGGGAAGCACAAGGACCTGACAGAGGGCATGCTGCAGACCCTGAACGAGGCCCAGGAGAAGCTTGAACAGCATCCAAGTAAAATCTCCGTCCACACAATGAATACAATGTATGAGGGTTATTAGGGTTGCAAAGCTGGGGAATTTTGGAAATATTCCAAATTGGAATATTAATGGAATTCAATAAAAAAAGTGGTAATTTTTAAAAGCTATATCATATGCAAATATAAACATGTTTACTTCTTCGACATAAGACTCATCTTTATCTGTGTGCCATAATTCCTGTAATTCCCCTTAATTTTCCAAAATTCCTGGAATATTACAACACTAGTTGATCCAAGTCAGAGCTCACTACACTTCTTATGAGTCAGTCAAAGCTATTTTATGATTTTCCACAAAGATTTGTCAAAAAATGTCAAGTTTTGTGTTTCACAGAATAACATAGTCAACAACATAAACTCACTATTAGCTTATTTACTGAAACGATTAGCATATTTACTGAAGTGTAAATGTGTCTGTGTTTCCTCAGGGACGGAGTTCACCACAGATGACCTGTGTGTTGTCAGTCTGCTAAAGGGACTCTGTCTCAAACATTTGGGCCATAAGGAGGAAGCTGAGCATTATTTTACTCTGGTCCTCTGCAAGTCAGTGTGAATTTATTGTTGTTTCAGATCACAGTTATATGAAGTGAAGTCATACTGGTTTCATTCATGAGGTGTAAAGTAGATGTGAACTGTATCCTAGTTCTGAATCCAGTTAAATGTGTAATATCTAGTTAGATCTGTCTGACTGATAAAATGATGAAACGTGATTGTGTGATTTCGAAGCACAGAATGTGGTTTCTGTTTATTTATTTGTATATTTAAATGTACAGCATGTCACAAATAACAAAGAGATTAACATTGATTAACATGGGTTGAGTCACTATAAATGCTCTCTGTCTCTCTCTGTGTGTTTATATAGTGAAAGTCAGATCAAATATGACCACTATCTAGTGCCCAATGCCCTTCTGGAACATGGTTTATTGTGTCTGGAGGAGGGAAGAACAGAAGAGGCCATAAGACATCTAGAGACAGCCAAGTGAGTTCATTCAGCATCTTCATTCAGCTTTTCCTCAGTGTATTTTAAACCTTTATACTACTACATATACCCTAAAGGTATAGATGAATTATATATTCATTCAGTCATATATATTACAGTTACTCTTTAACTCTGCTAACAGTCACTTCTTTGACATGCCACTAGGCAAAATTACAAGAACTACTCCATGGAATCACGGACACATTTCCGGATTCAGGCAGCGCTACAAAAGGCACGAGGCACGGCTGAAAACGGACACTCCAGCCCTTAACAGCTGGGGACACCACTTGGGTCACTGCTGGGACCGCAGCAAATGAGATTGGGCTTGACACAGGCTAAGAGAGGACTGAAGGAGCACATGACCAATTACAGCAGAACTGAACTTCTGTACAAATCAGCTTAATTTCATTGCACACACAATCCGAGATTAAACAGGCGCATGATTATGACACACAGGGTGCAATACAATCAAGGCACATAAATGACAAAAACAATTATAATACTGTAAATGTATCACTATTGTTAATAACATTAAAAATAATAAATATTTACACTACAACTAGAATAATATTATACTGGTAAATCAGGCTGAGAACTTTATTAGCTATAAGATAAAGCCCCCAAAGGCTGTTTCTCAATCATTTTGGCTGTCTGAAGAGCTCGTATTGGTAAAGCTCTCAAGAACCACCTCCATAGACACCTTGTTCACCCTGTGGCATTAGGGTCCCACACAGGGCTGTGCCTTTTGGCCAATCATAACGCATGTTTTATCATGTGCAAAAGTCATAGTTCAGTTTGTAATCTTTTGAGGTTAAATAGGTCATACAATCAAGCCTGCTGTGTACAGCAAGGATAAAACAATGAGTGCAAGTTTTGGTCTCATCTGTAACTCTTTGGTCGGAGCACTGTGGCCTTGTCAAATCTCATTGACAGGATTGTCCTGTTTCTCTTTAATTTTATTTTAATTTAACAATTTTTAATTTAATGTTTTAGCAATGTGTTAAAATGCATCTTTGTGATGAGAAAAAGGAGTATCAAAATGTACACTGAAATTTTTGTGGGTTTACTGTGAGTCGTAGGTTTTTTTCCTTTTTAGTATTTATTCAATGTTATGTTGCCTTTCAAAACTGTCCGGTTTTAAGTGGGCAGCTGAATGTGTCTTTTAGAAAGGCGGTCTCCTTCACGTGGACCTGGTCCAGATCGTACTTGAGCTCAAACAAACAAGTCTTTGAGATACGTGCAGGACAGGCTGGCGTGCCAGTTTCAACCAGAGTGAGGGGTGCATTGATAATCACTATAGCCTTACATTACCAAAAGAGAGAAACTTTGAGCTGGCAGTCATATATATTGACCAAACAAGTCTGTTAGTTTAATATATGAATATTACTTTACAATGCTTTTCACCGTAGTGTGGAGTTGTTCAACATTGTTCACAAACGCAGTGTTTTTTTGTTAGACAGGCCTGTATGTTCTGAAACGTGTTTTTATTAATTCCTGTCTGATTAATTAAATTGTGTTGAAAGATTTGTTCATTTATCCGGTCATGTTAAAAATGTTTTTGATTAGAAATGTTAAAGCCTACTGCTAAAACTGAAGTAAACACCTTTTTGCAGGATGTGACTAAATAGATAGTTCATGTCAGTCAACTACTGGCCAGCAAAAACTCACATTGACTTAAATAGGGTAAAGAAGAAACATATGTAAAATAATTAATGTTTTTTTTATAGTTTATCCCTCATTGAACAATTTACTGATTTTACAGGCTTTGGGCTATAGGGGTCAGCAGATCCTATATGTGATGCATGGCTACTATGCAAACAGACATTCCTGTAAATACTGAACTTATATAAACATTTTCTAATTTAACATTAAACTATATACTACCATTATAAATATCTTTGGGTTTTTCCTCCTTAGACATTTTGTTTATTTCCTTGTGTGATGTTCAAGGCATGTCCGTGCCAAATATCAGCCCTTCATATTTGAATATCACAGACACAAGCCAGTGTTTCTCTTAAACGTCAGTATCTTTTAAAGCATAAGAGGTTAATTTATAATAATTTATGTCTGACATATTTTAAATACAATCTGTTTATCTGTAACATGTGAATAAATCCCACGTACTCGGTCTCTCATTGTAACCACACAGTTAAAAACGCCTAATGCGGTCAAGTTTACAAGACTTTAAACCCTCTGTTGTTGCTGTTCTAAATCTGAAATCTGATTGGACGACGAACATCCACTAGTAACTTCCTGTGTGAAGAAGAAACCCGCTGATTGGTTGCCATTGCAAGGAGGCGGGACTTACACCGACTGCCTGAAAGGCAACATTGCCCGTGTCGCCATTGAGTGCGAATGCATAGTTGATATGGTGGATATTATTAGTTAACGGGTAGTCAGTGTTTGCTACCGAGGCTTGCAAGAAAACACAACAACATTTACACGTTTTAAAGGCAAATTGTCGTGTTTGTAAAGTTTACAGTACGCGAGGTTATTAAAATATCGTTCGCAGTGTGACACTTTTGCTTCAGGCTCTTTGTGTGTCGACAATGGTTTGTTTTTCTCCGTCATGATCTCCCATGACTTACATTTGGTCGTTTTAAATGAATGGTAGGGTTTAATCTCGTTTTTAAACGACGGAAGTCTGCTTGGAGCGATTAGGGGCGGAAAGGAGGAGGATAGACGAGATTTCAGCATTCAGACAATCGGGACTTTGGAAAGAGAAATGGGAAATTGCCTAAAATCTCCCACTTCGGATGACATCTCCTTGCTTCACGAATCGCAGTCTGACAGGGCCAGTTTCGGTGACGCCAACGATCCGGATCAGGAGCCGCCACCTCCATACCAGGTAAGCTGATAAAAGCCATTTAAGTTGCCCTATAATACACACAACTTTCCTTTGGGGTAAAATACTGTGTTTTGTGGCTTGTATTAGTGGCCTTGTCGTCATTTTCCTAATATAAACCTTTCCATCACAAACGTTTAATGTATAATATCTTGCCATAACAAAAGAATATTAATTTCCGGAAATATGTCAGAGCTCCCGCATGACTCCCATCTGTTTATTTAAGCCCTAGACAGTGTGTCACACTAAATCCTCTTTGTTCGACGCAAGGTCTCGATATAAACTTGGTCTGCGATGCACAGACCGTCCAGACAGATGGACAGACTGTTGTTTTATTTTCACAGCCGCCTCTGTGACGTGTCTGTTCACCGCCCTGATTGCGTCATAGTGACACGTCTGACGGGTGACGCCATTCGTTTGGAATTCTGTGACTGTGACGTCATGTCGGCGTCTATCCACGAGGGGCTTTCCCGCGTTCACCACTGGCATGTGGAACTAGTTTAAGAGTTCACTAGTTTTAATTGTCCAGCTTAAGTTTTGGTTAAACAAGGCGTAACAATTGCACGGGAACTGGTTTTGACCGGATGACCGTCTTTGTTGAGATAGTAACTAATCGGTTCGGTACTCTGTAAACACTAGGCAATAGGCAAACGATTTATGAACTGTTAAGACTGAGAAAGAAAAACATAAATTGTTGTGTGTATCTGCATTAGACTGACAAGATGTCAAAACAAAATCCATGTTTGTGGCTGTATTGGCTGTTAAATTCTCTTGGTGGATGTATTTATTATATATGGTGTGGAAAGCGTTACATAAAAACCAATAGACTCTGATTTCCCATTAGACAACTATAACTATTCAGACACAACATAACAGGGCTGGAAAACATCAGTGCCCTGTCTGAGACTTTACAAGTAATCGGATATGTATCTCAGACAATAATGGAGGCATTTCCACAGAACTGCTGTGACGTAATTGTGAAAAGTCTTGTTATGCAAAACCTTTCTTCTGTGGGTTAAAATGCTTATTTCAGTCTTAACGGCTCTCAGATAATCTGTTTCTTAAACCTCAGTGAGAACAGAAGGTACAAGTTGGGACGTTTTGTGCTGTACCCCGTGTTCATTTCATTTATCAGGCTGTGCTGTAGCCAGAACAGCCATCACTTCCTCCTTCACATAGTTGTACAGAACCACCTGAATGTTCTGATGGGCCAGGAGACTTGAGTCAGAGGATGCC
>JAZGTK010007599.1:0-19204 GCA_036877625.1 Ambastaia sidthimunki
TGGTCCAAGATGGTGTAACCCTTACTATCAAATTTCAAAACTGGATTAGGTTTGATGTTCTTGCTGTTCTGTTTTCTGCTAGTTTTACTAATGACCTAAAAATATGTCCATTGCAAAATAATGATTACTGTATTGAACACAAAGACTGAAATGGAAGCAACAAAGTACAATGAAAGTGATACATTTCACAACTGTATTTAAGGAACCCATATGGGTAAAAAGCTAATACAACTTCACTTAACATTACTTACCAACGAAAAGCCCAACTGGTTTTCAAATATGAATTTGGAATATCAAATCATGTAATTGTCTTGTTAACCACAAATGTTTAATTAGCTGGTGATTTTGTCTGTTGCCCAGTTATGAGAAAAACAAAATGTTAACATCTACTAAAGCAGTTCAGGTTGGTGAAGTCTATTCATTATAATAGTAGTTGCAATTAGTGCATGTTTCTAAACAATGAACATTGTCTATGCCTCAGTTTACAATGAATCTTTCATAAGCATTTAGAAAGAACTGATAAAATACCGAAAACATGCAGCAGCATAATTTAGAGATGCAGCTCAGAAAATTCAGATCACTGACTGGTCAATGTTAACAGCATGATTTCTATGTATTTATGCAATTATTACATTATGAAGTGAAGTGACACACTGGCAAAGTATGGTGACCCATATACGAAATTTGCTCTCTGCATTCAACCCATCCAGATGCACACTGGAGCAGTAAGTCGTGAACACATACACCGTAAACTGTAAACACACACCCGGAGCAGTGGGCAGCACTGCAGAGCCCAGGGAGCAACTGGGGGTGAGTTCTGTTGCTCAAGGGCACTTCAGTTGTTTCCTGCTGTCATAGGAATAAAAGAGAGTGCAGGGTTTGATGATCCTGTTAAAGTAATGTCTTATCTAAAGCAAATGAGAGACTAGCTCTCTAGATGTAAAATGATTTTCCCATACTGTGGCCCATACTTTGTTTTTTATGAATGAAGCTATGATTTAGTCTGCTCAAAAATAAACCTGACTCCAGTTTGCATGTTCTGCCACAGTGATCTGCCATTTACTCCTTGGGGTCACTTGTAAGTTAAATAATTAATTCAGCATACGTTGAGCTGTCAGTTACAGCACTTTGATCTAGCCTGGCCTGTCTCTAGCACTGACACCAGCTACTGTGCAATCATTTTCACACATATTAACACATTGTGTTGCATTGTGTGTGTGCAGGTTAAATCAAGCATGCAGTACTGCATTGATCCAGTGTTGTTTGTGCAAACTTTAAAAAGTGAGGGTCTGATGTGCGGTGTTTCAAAAAACAGCGTAAGAATGAATCTTTGCAGTAGCAGATGGAACATAAAAACAAACACATGCTGGAATAGGAGAGACGTCCTGATGACAATAATATATTGTGACTGACAGGACCCTGCATGCAGAAGAGAAAGAGACCTTCATAAAGAAGAACCAGGAGCGTCAATCTGTCAGTGTTGTGGAATCAACACAAGAAAATCAGGCATATGGGGGACATTTGAAGTGCGGGAGAAAGGTGGAGTGTCGCTGAATTAAAATGTCTCTAAAAATACTAGCAAAGAAGGTGAAAAGAAAAAATTGCTTATTCTACAGCCCAAACTAAAACATTGTAAAGTGTATGCAGAAAGCGCATATAAATCGATCAGTCTTCTTAAATCTTCTGTGTGTTTTGTTTGATTACTTCGTGTAATTTTAGGGCTTACTGCTAATGTGGGCAACTGCCACTATTAATGTAGACATAAATTACAACACACAGTCTTAAATGCAAAATTAGACAAATGGAAGTGTTCATATTTACCAACAGATAGTTAAGGGCAGAAAGCTAATAAAGTTATGTTGCCATGGCAACACCCCTCACCAGTACAAATGTCTAAAGAGGGGGGAAGAAGTGTGAAATAAATGTTTGTAATGTGTTGTTTCCTTCCCCATTTTTTTGCTGCTTTCTGTGTCTCTTACTTTTGCTATGTAAATCTTTTGCTATTGAATTCACATCAGACTATGAACAAGTATTTTAATGCACTGAAACAATAACAACGGCAATAACTGTAAATAAAAAATACAATTGCATATTTTGCTCAAGGGAAGCATCTTTTATTCATTTGTAATTTTGTAATAGCAAGCCTTCTATAAAACTGTAGGTAACATCTACATTATTAAACTACATCAGGCACCTATGCATTTTATACTCTGGGTGAGTCATCATTTTTAAATAGATCTCCTCTTGATCAGTATGTATGCACGCCTGTGGCTTCAGACAGTGTCATATGTTGCTTTTAAATGATGCCCTTTGCTGAAATGCAGAACACATTGGTCACATGTTTTTTTACATAGTGTTGTATAATTGAGAACTTTGTGTGGGGTTGATAAATTAGATACTACACATGAAGGTTAATAACCCTAAATCAGAGCCCAGCACCAATGTGGGGCACACCTGTGTGCTTTCTAAATATACCTGACATACAAAAAGCCCCCGTTTCACAGCTAGATAGCATGGCAAAAAACTAGCAATGAACACCCCATAAATATGTCAGTTATTTTGACACTATACTACCCCATGCCAAGAATAGGTTTAAGGAAATATATTTCTGATTAATTTAGTCACACAATACAATAAATTGTCTGGATTTGTGTGATTGCAAAATAATCATCCAAATACAATGAGTGCGACAATCAGCATACACTTCTATACACTTATTTTCCATCATTATTTATTTTTGCATTTGTCCATTCTCTCATTGCTCTCCTTGTTTTCATTAATTAACAGCTTGTCCCACTTCACATAGCCAAGCTTAATCAGACTAACAATTAGCTGCAGGCAGTCGCAAACCTTCTGATTGATAGCCACAATCCTTGGAGATTAATTTGAGCTATTGAGTGGGTGCTTACCAGCGGTCCAATCACCCACAGGGATGTCGCCACAAGGACATTCAAACATGTTGTGTCAAATTTCTGTCCTACATTTGAAGTTTCTGAAAGTTATCAGGTTTTCAGAATAAAGAGATGGAAAAGAAATATTAATAATTAATGCATATGGTGTCACTGTGTATCTGTCACACATAATCACTGAGTTTAAAATTCATTTTTAGCTGCCAAAACGCTTAAGTGAGCAAGCAGAGGCCACACAGTGATATCTCATTTCAATCCCACGGGAAGAGTACTCGAGTGATTCCACATGTATAAAACTTTACACACATTCATAATTCAGGGTCATGAAATGCTGCATTGGCAGAGGACAGCCAAATATGTTTTTAAGAATTTGTAGATCTCTTCATACAGCCAGTAATGGAGTATGTGGGCCAAGTATCTATGATTCTATTGCTCCCCATATATTTCTACATCTCTTGTGAGTTCTTCTTTAAAACTTACCCTCTGCTTAATAAGATATAATTTTCCCCTTGGCAAACTGAAAGCACTTAATGTCAGCGGAAAAACTGCTAGTTTAACAGTTAGTTTAACAGTTGTCTGTACAATAATGTGAATGTGCCCCAAGTCTAAATCACCCCAGGAGAAAAACCAAACAAGGTGGAAAGGAATATGAGATCATCTATTATTTTATCCATCAGATAGTTATTTTCGTCTTCAGGCTCTATAGTACCTGCCAAATATTTTTAAGACATATTATTTGATATTTCACTTTATAACAAAGATATAAGAAGTTTTCTAACCAACATTTAACATCATTTTGAATATATCCTGCATCAAATAGAACAATAGCTGAAACCTTAGTCTAAAATTTACTTGAATTTGATATAATAATTGTTTAGGCAAAACACACAGTATTAAAATAACCTCTTAAGTGGTAAATGATAAAAAAAGTATTTAAAATAAACTTAAAATGTGCTGTTATGATTAATTCTATGTATTATCCTACTTTCTAAACAGCATAAAACATGGGAATTATTGTTAATAATAAACAACACTAATATTCTGAGTATTCTGTTAGTATTAAAGCAAAATCAGGTGGTTTCCAAATGTCTAGTATCTTAAAGCCAAAATTGTCATTGTTGCAAATCCCAGTCCTTCTGTGAGACCAGCACACTCACATTTCGAACATGACACATTTTCGTGACAAAGTGGTAAAACTTTCTCCTTCCAAACTTGCTAATAAAGAGAGATTAATTTTGCAAATCCCAAGATTCTGCAAAGAACTCTGTATTGTTTCTGACGATGCCCATCTCGATCCCCACACTTTTCAGATTCATTAGGGGATTTGTATTGTTAATGACACCTGGCTCTTGCCACTATAGTAATGTAAATAATTCCATCACTCTGCCCAAAGTCATCAAGCGTGGTCTAATCCCTTGTTTAAGGCAGTTACACTGGCTCCACCCATTAATTCCCTCTTCATAAGGACACAGCTTTGCATATATTACAGCATATGATCTGGTGAACGCTTCTAGTGCGTCTTGAGGAATTCGCACGAGCTCCGAGAGCAACGTGTCACTTTCTCCAACTGCACAAAGACCTCTGCCACATGCTATCAAAGAGCTTTCTAGAACATGCACTTTTTTAACTTTAAAACTTCTATTTCTGACACATTGGTATAAGGTTCAGGCAATAGGATTTGTGCGCTGGGAGAATGTAGAAGCTGCAGTTATTGCCAGAGACCTCTGGCAAACAGCCAGACAGAGGGAGAAGAATCAGAAAGCATTTGTTTCTGTGCATTGGATTTAAGGCACAGAATAAGACATAACAACAACAACTGGAAATATGTGCTAAATATCTCTGTTAAGGGCAACCAGTGAACATTCAGTACATGCTAAAATTAATGTCTAATTAGGTCTAAAACACTACAAAGACAGCACACACAGTCTTGTACCAGGCATTTGGATGCCATTGCTGTAGTATGTCAGCTGTACACAGATTCTACAGATATTTACTGTTCTTGAAAAATGCTTTGGCTCAAGCACCGGTGTCGTGGTGCTAAAGAATTGAAAAATTAATCAATGTTATCACTGCTAGTCTGCTAATAAGTCCAGTTATGAGATAAATTATATAGTGGACATGTCAATGAGCAATGTAAAAGAGACTAGAAACACCAGGCAATAAAACTGGCCATCCTGTGTGTTCATTTTTAACATTAAACAGTAAATTGGTCTGAATGATGTGAGCATGAATAATGGAAATTGGCTGAGTAATTTCAATGGGTTTGAACAGAAGCCTGGTCAGAACTCATTAAGAACCAGAGAGGGTCTCCAGCTTTATGCTTTAATTAAGTGTCAATCTCCTCTAAATTTGATTGCGGCAGACATGCCATTACGTGCGGCTTGTCATATTATTCCTCAGATTCAACAATGGAGTTTAAATACATCCTTCCACCTGTCCAACAGTGCAGAAATACCAGTCACATAAGAACAAGCTACACAAAATGAACACAGAACTGCTTCACTTGGGTACTGTCAGTGCTGGGAGTTTGTGCACATCTCTTGCCTAAGTGTTCAAACTCCCTGAAAGATTAAATGATAGAAAAGAGAGAAGTGAATCTTGGGGCTGGGAGGGAAATCTGGTTGAGCTTGATTGCCTAGGAAATGTGCAATGAATGTATCAATGATCTATGCCACAGCACTCCACTAAAAGATACTGCTGGTGAATTTATGAGTCCTGAAACATGGAGGGTAAGCTCACATTAGAAAATTCATAGAGGGAATCTTAGCTGTGTGAGTCTCAAGCATGAAAACATTAAACTCAACATTACTATTGTCATAAGCAAACCCAGACGCAATATGCAGACTTTTTATTCCTTGAATATTCTGCTCCATTATTTGGAGAAAAATTTTGTTATTTTGAAAATTTGATATATTAAAATTGTTTAAGTGGCGTTAAGACAACAACACACTTATTAGCAGTGAGAAGCACCATCAAATGAGCCTAAATATTTCAGAAATGAACATACAGAGCACAGGACAGGAGGAACTTTGTGAATTATGCAAATCTGTGAAAATCTGTAAATCTTTCTGCAGAATTCTGTGAGCACAGATGGTCATACGATACAAGAAACAGAAAACAATAATTAGCAGCAAGTAACATTTTTTCATGAACACAACAGGAATACACGGCACTGCATTAAAATAGCGCTAAATAAAAATAATACGAATTATTTTAGGAAACAAGAATGACAAATGAAAGTCTGCCTTCTGTATACAGAACAAACTTTCTTTGTACTAAACCACATTGCCTTTGTGAACCGTGCTGTTTCATTTGCTCTTGCTTGTTGTGTTGATTAACCCCAAAATTTTCTTTTTTTAAGTTTGTGATAAAATGTTCTTTTGTCACCTTTCCCCATGACCCGAAACACACAATCAACACCTTCACACTTACTGTTGCCTACCCCAAGTTTTACCATCTGTTCACATAGCATACAATAAGAAACAACACCTGAAACTATACGGAGGCCTCCAACAAAATCTAAATCAAATACACATCATTACAATTCAATATCAGTTTCAAAGTAAAATGAACCAATGTAAACAGATCACTGCCATTATGAATCATTTTAATAGGATATAGCCACAGATTCAAAACTGATTCACTTTCTGACAGAAACATAATACATAATATGTTGTATCTCCCCCCGCATTGCTTCTGAAGTCACAGCTTTCAAGGAAAGCCTTGATTTTGTCTGAAAAAGAGAAGCACAAAATAACAGTCTCAAACTGAAGTCGTATAGACAGTCGGCTTGTCAGAGCTGCGGTCTGTCAGAGATTCATCTGAAGTGACAAGGTCTGGGAGAGCAGGGGAAATCAGGGCACGATTGAATTAGAGTGGCAGAAATGCTGATACACACAAGTCTGGGTAACTCAGTTTCAGCACCAAAGTCTCTATTGTTTAAAAACACATTATTATTAACAAAACTGCATTCGTATTGAGCAGATGAAGGGAAAATCTCTTGGGTTTCTACGACGCTGACTAACACAGAGATATTTTAGATTGGACTTGATAGGTGAAGGGAACGTTATGGGTTATTTTGAATATTCTATACAGTATGTACACACAACTAAATCTCTTCCTACAGTGATTAAATTTGTATGATGATCCTCAAACATGACCTTTAACACCTAGCCTAAAAAAATCACCATATACATTTTAGTCTGATGGTTTGTTATGGCAACATCAATTCTGTCTGTGTACATGAAAGGGGTTAAACCTCTCTTCTATCTCTTTTCTAAGGTAATAGCTATGGATCGCAAAACCTAACTTAGCATTTTATTAAGGCCCAGTGGTTGTAAACACAAGTCAAACAAAATGAGATAAACAGTAGGGGAGCGCAGTGAAATGAATATGTTCCACGGCTGAAAGTTTTAGATGGAGTTTCTCACCCTAGTGGCAAAGAACTAATTCTCAATCTTATTAAACTGCTTCCTGCTTTCCATCCCACATCAGACCGAGGAAACAAGCAGAGGAGCTGAATAGCCTCCTCTTGATTATGGAAATAACTGGTCCCATCTCCATATCACAGAACCTTGTCTCGCTTTTGTGCTCACTGTATGTATGCTTCATCAATGTTGTGCTAATGCTGTGTTAATGTTGTGGTGGAGTATGAAGAATTACAAAGGCCGTAAACACATGTGAAAGGATTGACAAATCTTTGAAACAATGTTTTACATGCTGCTGTGATGTTGCTGTATTACACACAATACCTCTTATTTAGACAAGAAGTGATTATAAATCATCTGGTAACTTGGTACCTTGGTAGCTTGGTAGCTTTCTGATCCACCTTCAATGTGAGACCCTCTAAAAATCTGTGATTAACTTTGGCTGTCAGCAAAGAAATCTGTGATTGCTTTAGTCCCTTTAAAAATGTATTTCTCTCTATTTTATGAAAGGAGTGTCTGCACTAAGCTATTTTATGTTATTTTATTCTGAATTCTCTCCTACTAGGTTAAAAAATGCTATTATATTTTATGTATTATGCTTCTGATCAGTATCACCACACACACAACTCAGATGCTGAGATTTCAGTGAAAATACAAACTAAAAGCAAATCTAAACGAGTCTGATGATCAACCATTTTTATAACAGTATTTAAAAAAGCTTGTTTATATCATTTTACATACTCTTTAAACATATAGCTAAAGAAAACTTACTATCATTTATAACTGTGCTTTATGCTTTTCAAGGAAAGAAAAACACCATTCACTATTCTGCATACATGCCTTTCTTTTAATGTATGAGTGTTTCTGTATTTGCTCCAGTTTGAAGCACACTTCAGGTCTTTGCATATACAACTAAGACAGATGTAACATGCATGAAGGCTCAGAGAACAATTTATTTCTTCTCTAAAGTGTGTATGATGTTTTTGTGTGCTAGGTACTTCAGTCAGTCATGCTCGGAGCTGCTGTCAAAGCACTATCATTGTGTGCACATAGCAAAATAAGCCATTTTCATGGACAGTTAGGCCAGCTGTCTCTGCAGCAAGCCCAGTCCTTAACTTTCACATCAATGATTGCCATTATTACACTAAAACAGAGCTCAGTCTTGCCTGTGAAGCTTAAGGTAAAGGCAGTTTTTTGTGTACAATGTAAATACATCAGAATATTTGACTTGCTTTAAAAGATTTCTCAGCAAATACACAACTCAGGTTTGTGAGAAAACATGCTTAAACTACAAGAGATCAATTAACACTAAAACACTGATTCCTGTTTTTCATTGTATTTCATGTATTGTAGTTTTTTTAAAACACATAGCTGTCATGGTGGAAATTATATACTTTGACATTATACTGTATAAGCATCCATTTTCTTGCCATGCAAGTCTTCATGCAATGTTTTTCTTTCTCTTTTTATAGACTTCAGTTAGTAGTTAGTGTTTTATTGTGGGCCAGTTTAAGAAGTATAATGTACATTTGGCCTTTTTTCCACACTTCTGAATTCTTTAGTGTAACGACACGGATACCCGACACACATTCTGAGTGCTGAGTTCCCACAGTTCTCTGTGAATCTAAATAGTATTTCACAATTAAATTAAAGCTGTGATCTGACTGCAGAGAAAACGTGTTAGGAAAACAGCATGAGAGTAAAAAAACTGAGAAATGTTGCACTGCTGTTGGGAAAAAGATCTTGTCTGTCTGTTAACTGTCTATAAAAAATTAATAAACATCAAAAAGAAAAAAAAATCAAGCAGCTAAACACAAATATGTTAATTATTTTCTTTTCTCTCTCTTTACACCAGAAGAGGTCTCGCCAGAACATCCTTGTTAGTGTGTACTGCAGATTTAGTTTTTTAATTTGTAATTCAGATTACCCTCTGGATATCAGTTTTTTAAGGTAATGGACACCTTGGAGATTCAATAATCAATATGCTTTAGCCCAATGTGATAAATGAGTTAATATGTCAGGGGACCACTGCTACAGCTCGTTCTAGAGAGTTCTAGATAGTTTGAAGAACAGAATGAAATTGGCATTTTCATTCATTATGACTTCAAGATAATCATGGTCTCAATGGTCAACTAAAATGAATCAACTAGTTGTGTAAAATACCAATTTTCTCCTGCAGTGAAGCCTTATTCATGCATAAAAATTTAGCTTGAAAATCTAATTTTAAATTCAGCTCCTCCATCAAGAAAAATGGAACTTAGAAATGTCCCTGCTGTACAGCATTTAAGTGAAGTTAATTCTCCATACCTTATTTGCCTGCTGTGTTTTATCTTTGAGGGCAAATATAATCTGTGTGTTTTCTGTATACTCAATTAGAGAAATGTACTTGTTTAAGCACATAAGTAAATGAAGATACTGTGTATTGCAATGTCTTTTTAATGAAATAAAAATAGTTAATTTTTAAGTAAAGACTACTGCATCGAAATATCAGTAAAGAAATATTATTTTATGCAACAAGACTCTCTATTGAGAACTTGATTTATATTACATGACTTTTAAAACATATATTTTGGTGAATCTTCATGCAATATCACATACATTTCAATATTTATGAATTATCACATTAGAGGAAACAAAGAAACCAGCATTAACATTTCAGTTTTATACCCAAAAAATATCCAGTTTATTTCAATTATGTTCCAGGTAAATAAAATGCTCATCTTCATTTACTCAGTAACCAGTCAAATGTTTCATAAATATGAATGTCACGCTGCATCAACTAACTAACAAACTGAATAATAATTCCTCACTGTTTATATTGGTTATCTTACCAACATCTTAGAAATTTGATTTCTGAGATGTAGCAGACATGCAAACATAACACCCACCGAATGTTTATACAAGTGCAGGCACGCTTTTGCTTGTAAAAAAGGTGTCTATCAAGGAGTCATACAGATGGAGAGGAAAACAAGACATGGTTAAAAAACTGAAAGCAGAAACACAAATAACAAGAAAAAGAAAAGCAAAAATTTAAAACAGACAATTTAAAACAGACATGTAGAAAAAGATCTCTATCCCAGAAATTGGTACATGGTTGGAAAATATGTAAATGCACCTATCCTACATGCCCGACACGCACAATAATCCATGATCCCTACTGGAGACAGAGAGACACAATAAAGTGTGACTGAACCATCATTCACCAGCTACAGTAGCTCAGGACATCTGCTGCAGAACCCAGGCTGAATGAGGACATCTTAAAGCGAAGCCGAGTAACAAGACCTCCAGTCAGTCATCGTCCCTGCTCTCTCTGAGCAGTCTCCTTACATCCCTGCTGAATGGGATCCTGGCTATGCATTATGCATGGTACACGGTTCCCTGTGCATGTCACAGGTAGCCATCAGCCACATGGAGGTAAGCAGCCCAAGGGATTCAGGCAGACGGCCACTGACAGGGGGTCTGGTCAGTAAGCATCAGGTGTCAGGGTAGGTCAGGGTGTTGCCTGTTTAAACGCATAATGGATGAAGCCTTCAGGAAATTTGCATGTGATAGAGTTTGGTGTTGCCTCACTTTGATGTTTTGGTGAAATTGCTTCAACAAAAAAATGAATAATAAATGATTATTTTTGCATGATCATTTATTTGCTCTTACTTTGGAGACTTATTAGTTGACTATTTTTGTATTGACACCATTTTTTATGTTAATTACCCACAACATTAAACAATTATTTGCAACCTATTTAATTTCCTGGGAGCCAGCAATTTATTTTCATCCTTAGTAGAGGACAATTAATTTTGTGAGTATTTTTAAAGGCTATACATGCCAAAATCCTGGTGTTTTAAATAAAGGATATCTGGCCTTTTTACAGATACCAAATGTTTGGCCATGTCAACCCCCTCTGATTGATTTTTATTATGACCGATTTTGAGTGCTAGACACTCAACAGTCATTTTTTATGTATTTACCTTGAAGCAATGACTGATTGTACATATATCTTACATATATAGTAAACGTGCAGTTACTAAAAACAACTAAATATGTCACTAATTATGTTTCTAATTATGTTTCTTATGTTCCAAACATTATTACATTAAACACAACTGTGTTTGCCAAGTCCCAAAAAAGACACCTCACAATAAAACCTTTACAATATGTATTAGGGTATGCTATACTTGTAGAACTACAGTAAAAACAACCCAACCCTTAATCTTGTTTTCCAGTGAAAACATTCTTTACAACAAGATATATTTATGTGAGCTGCTAAATTGCTATAAGGTACTAACATTTGTTTTCAGAAACTGTGTTTTGAAATTCATATTTTTTATGAAATTTTACCTAGTGTACTTGGTCTTGTTCTGTTTCCCACATTATTATTTTTACACTTGTATAAGGATAAACCTCACTAAATGTATTTTTTTGCAGCAACAAACCTACAAAATCTCTATGCTATAATTTTCTAGTATAAATTAGTGCCTTGCACAACTAATATAAAGCAATATGCAATAGCATGTCAATTAGCACACTATACATAGAGAAATATGTAATGTCTGAGCTTCTTACAGATTCTCTGTTGTTTGTCTTAGAAAATACAGTAACAAGACCAACTTCATTCTTGGTAGACCAATTAAAACAAGCCTAATAAAACGTGATAAAAAGGACTATGCGCACCACTGCTGTGGTTGTACTGATAATTATATATAGCCTTTAAAGGCTCTGATAACAATACCAACTACTTCAACTAAATGTGTGCTACCTATATTCACCTTTCATAAAAAAGCACACATATTATGCAGCATTAAAAGTACACATCCTATGCAGTATTCTGTATAAAGCCCTATAAATACCTTATAAAGGCTACTTTGCTTGCAGCATAAACACTTTTGTTGGTATGTTCTTCCACCTCCGTGTGTGCTATCTGAGGCTGTAGGGAACAATGAAACAACCCAAAGCCCCCAGTGTGAGTCCAATGAAATAAGCATGATTTCTTTCAGGCGAGCGGACTCATGGATGGGGCCAGAGGAAGGTAATGCTGTTAACTCTCTGGCCTCTGCAGAGATAGAGACAGCATCTGCTGGGCAGATAAAGGCATCAGTCACAGCTGGGCTCAGTCCCTCCAAACCCCCTGTTTTGGCATTTACTCTATCGATTAGGATCCCAAGAAGCTGCAAGTCTGCTGTGATAGGAGCAAAATGGCCCAAGTCTCAGGAAACGGCGGGGCTTATAGAAAGCATAGAAATATTTTCTTTGGCTTGATGTCTCGTTTTAGTAGATAAATCACTGCATTGATGTGACCTGACCCCATTCAGACAGCAAGTTATATTAGCATCTAATAGAAATATAATTTGAAAGTGACAAATATGACAGCTTATTTTTTATATGTGAGGCTCTGATTAAATATAGCCATTCTTCTGGTTTCATAACAGAAGCAGACACAGAAGAAAATGCAATTTCTGTCTCTCCACTTAATAGGAGTCAGAGAGCGCAGCAAATAGAGAAGAAAAACATGACAACAACTTCCCAGTATCTTATCGCCCGTCCAAATGTTCACCCTCTGCATCATCTCCAGCCTCTTTGGTAAGCTCTTATTACAATTTCATGTGGCACGTTCATTTCACTGCCAACAGAATGTCACATCTGTGTACACAATGAAAACGATACAAGTATTTTTGTGAATAGAAAATTGCTGAAACCTTAGTGCTATCTACCCAATTTTGACAGGCAGTTGAAAATACTTGAATACTAAAGACAGAATATCAGACTCTATAGAGATGTATAATATGTGATTGCTCCAAACAAACAGAAAGATGACTGAGTACTTGTGTAAAAACACAAACAATTATAATACAATTGAGATTTAATCTGACAGCTTTTTATTTCTGTCTGTTTTTATTTGCTCAATTCATTATTTATTCTCAATTCAACACAATTATAAAACATCATACAAATTGAGTAATAGTATTAATTTTAGTTAAAGGTGAAGTAGGTAGTTTTAACACCAGCACAGAAATTATTAAACTGAGTTGTCAAACAAAACAGGTAGCTCCACCCCAAACTCAGTGTATTGAGTGAGCATGACGATATGTTGAGCCAGACAAACAAACAACGCAATACTGAAAGTGTCACTATATTCACAGCTCTCAGGGACAATCAACCTACGACTGGCTTACATAAGTGTCTCAACATAGTAAACTGGACTATGCATGTATCACCTTTCATTAAAACTGCCTGTTTCTTTGTAATCAAACACATGCAGACATTGAGATTAGTCAGAGCACAGAGCCGACAACACCGCATCAACCACAGAGCAGCTGGGATTTAAATGCTTTGCTCAGGGGCACAACATTAGTGGTCACTGGATTTGCCTAGGGCAAGATATGAAGCTAGACCTTTCCACTGGATCATGGTTCAGACGTTTTACTACTGATCCCAACACTCCCTTCTTTGTGAATAGTAATGCTAGTAAATTGAGACAATTCATTCTCATAGGTGTAAATACAATTCATGAACTTGTGAATTCAAATTATCAAACGTAAAAATATAATTCATAATAGCCTAAAAACTAAAACGGCTTTCCTTATCTCTCCCCCCTGAATACTGTCCTGACCCACTAATACTCAGGCTTTGCGATTCACTCTAATGCCCAGTGGAATTAGATCTCTGCTATGAGCTATGATATTAAAGCCTGGCTGCTTTTTAGTCTCTTTAAAAATCCTGGACTTACCAATCAGGTGGTCCATGTAAAAAAAGTGGATTGTATCATTAAACTAGCTAAACAACAAACGTTCTCATTTTATGCAAAGCAGTGCACACACAATGAATTCTTTGAAAATGAAAAAAATATTCTTTCTAAACAGGTACAATCTATAACACAAGCATTGTCCACTCTGCTCATTCGATCATATTTACTATAGCTTTTTATTTATTATTTACTCTAGGTTTTTATTGGAATAGCATATGATTAAGTAGGTGGAGATGTACCACCACGTGAGGAGTTGTTTGAAAGGCAAGCAAAAAGTTGTTGTGGGCAAAAACTAGTGAGATTGCCGGTTGCTTGGGGAGTTCACGGGGATCAATACAGCAGGAGTGACAGCACCAGACTTGATTAAATGTGACTGCTACATCTTGCAGCCGTGGCCATTACTTTCCCACTACCATTCCCTGGGGTCAAGGAGCATGAAGTGACAGTGCCCAAGCAAACCTCTATTACCCCCTTTCCCTGCCCTTACAGGTAACTCACAGACATGGCGGCATAATAGCTACAATCTCTAGGCTATGAGGACATTGAGCGCAAAAAATGCTCAGCGTGTTTTTTGCGTATCTATCTGAGCATTCGCACAACAAATCAACATGTAAAGATCACTTGTGATAATTATAAGGCTTTCAATGGGAGCGTGTGCCACGTCCATGTGCCACAGCGCATTAACATTTGCTTTGTGAAATATCTCCCCTCCATCACGGCTGAATGATAACGGCTCGTATCGCACTTGAAATGACATTAGAACAGTGACTGAGGTGGATATTGTTAATCTCCACTAGCACACCGCGCACACTAACAACAGACCAGTGTGAAATCAATCCGAAGGGACAGTGACACACACACACACACAAAATGCTTATAAATTAGGAGTGTTTTCAGGCAGTAGCGCAGCTCCAGATGGAACCCATGCAGTGTTTAAATAGATGCAACATGTGTGGCACCTCAGTCAGTAAATGCAACCCGCTGATACCAAATCACTTTGAGCAGATTAAAGGGCCAATGTGTTTGCCACTGTACAAATGCACAAAATAAATGTCACTTCTTAAAAGTCATCAGAGTTCTCCACACAATCAAAGCCAATAATGCAAGCCATACAACAGTGGCTATACTTGAGTAGTAGCCCATGATATAGTATTGCATGCCTACAGGGACCTGCTGTAACCATTCAGAACATACATCATTTCAACAAAGCAATACTGCACAGTGTTTTCCTTCTGACTTCGTTGTTATATATTCTAATATGACCCGTCCCTCATATCCATATTGTGGTACGAAATGAGAAACCTGGAGATTACAGTCATATTTTTCTTTTTTAACTTCAATCCCATGTGAACTCAATCAATATTCAAATGTAAGTCGAGCAGCCCAGGGCTACGATTGAGTCTGTTGATGGCAGCAGAGCACCTGCAATTGGAGCATCAGCTAATGGAAGAGAGACGCATTGACCATCCTAGAGTTTCAAAGCACAGGGAGAAAAATGAGCTGTTTATTATGAAGGCTTTGTAAAACCTTCAAGAAATTCACGTCTCTATAGAATCACCGCAAACACACACACAAACATGCATACCTGGCTCAGTAGCCTTATGGAAAATTGTCAGTAGTTCCAGGAATTCAATACTGAAGGAGATTAAGATGCAGGAGGCATTTAACTGCTATATCTACCATAACTTACATTTATTTAAAAAAAAAATTTAAGAACTACATTAACACAATATGCCAAACGTTCTTTGCCAAAATGTTGCATATAAAAGAGTTGTATATTTGGAATTTTAAGATTTTATTGGTGTCTGATAATTAAATGTATTCACTTTAACAAAAAAATGCAAAATATCAGTTCTGTATGTCTGCTAGCCATCATAACCACTGTTTCATGCTATGTATTTTATATTCTCCTTTTAACTCTACGGTTTGATTATTTAAAAGAGCATTTTTATAATGTGTGATTGTTGCACTGGTGGCATGTGTGTCTGCTTTGAAAACAACATATGCAGCCATAGCAGTGTCGTAGGGGACTACACTGCTTCCAGGATCTCTCTTCTTTAACCCATTTCCTCAGAAACAAACGGCAGATCTGATAGCAGACTCCACAGCTCCACTCATTGACAACCACAGATTGTGCAAGCAGCCCTGGCTCTGTTCTAATGAACGCTTGCTCTCGCTACATAATACCTTTTACAATGGTGATGACAAACTGCACACTCAGCCGTTGCGGGTCATCAAAATGATTTACGGTGAAAGCGATCACATTTAACCTCTGCCTCAAAGCTATAGTGTTCTTGAAACTCACTTCCATAACGTTCCTCACCGATCAAGTACTTCCAAAGGACTCAAGCCTGCAGCACAGAAAGTTTAACTTCTTTTGGCCCAGAGTGGCAAAGGAAGAAAGTGGACCATCTGCCAGGAAGGCAAACTTGACCTGTACAGATATATAAAGAATATGTGGTAATTAGAGAGCAAGTGACTACATTTCTGCTTAAACAACATTTGATACACATAGGTGAAAAAAGGCTGTTTTAATTTGTGCCGGGTGTGACAGAATGGATAAATCATTGCACAAGAAAGCTGATATGATGATATGATGAAAGCTGATAGCAATCTGACATTAAATTTCTCTTTGCCATGTCTGTCTCATAATGCTCCATCATATAGACCTTAATTAACATCTGATTAATGAAATGTTTAACATTCCTTAAACATGTAAGCAGCTGAAACATAGCAATCAGATTAATCAATTGTTCTTTCCTTCCTTCCTTTTTCTTTCTTTCTCTCTCTGTTTTGCAGTAATGAAAAAAATCTGTGGGAAGTGTCATAAATCGATGCTTAGTCTTTGACTCTTAATTTTTTTCCTTTGATGAAACATAAATTTGAATACTTTAATTAACATGAAATACTTGTATCACATACACACACACACACATATATTATTTTTATAATTATGATTTACTTACAAAACATACCCTTCTCGCTGCAGTTGTTTTTTTGCAGCAACAGGTGTGAAATTAACCCCAAGACCTCCATTAGGGTGGAGAACATGTTGTTGGCAGAGTAGGCAGACTGGCTCATTAAAGTGGCATTCTTTGCAAGCCTGTCTCCACACACAAATCAACGCTCAGGCCACTGTCTATAGCTAAACAATAACTTTCCAGCATTTTCATCTCATTACACATTCTGTTGTTATGGGCACTATATTTCAATCAATTACAGGGATAAGGGATTTATCTATATTTTTCCTCCATTACTAACACTGGGTGCTCAAAATTATTGACCTGAAATATATGGATAATGATTTATTGTCCTTTCTCATGTATTAATTGAGAGTTTTTATTCTTAATTATTCTGTTTGCTCTGCAGGGCCACATTGTTTTTACACTCAGTCTATTTAGGGAACAATACAAAAATTGCACAGCTAAAGTAATATAATGTTTTGGCACAGCTGGAATAATGTATTAAAAAAGCCCCCGTATTTTTTGTTTGCAAATATGTTAATGTTATTAATTTGCCTTTATGAAATATATTTTAGGCCATTGCCTTCTACACGTTGCTGCCTTAGAATCAGGCAAAAAAACAAGGCATCTAAGTAGGCAGCATAATTAAGATGAGTTTTGTGTTAGGATCAGATGAATATTGGGAATTTGCCTGTGCTATGATGGCTTAAATCGCAGCCTCAGTAGGCAGCTCTCAGGGTTTTAGAACAAGACATTCTGTTCTTAAACATGTTTGCTCTTCTTTACTAGGATCTATTTACTCTGCATTACAGTATATGCTGCACTAAAAACAACTAACTACTTAATTAAATAGTTGGCTGGAATCATGTAAAGAAGGAAAATTAAGTAATAAGGTATAAAAACATTAACCTCTACTAAGGTAAGACGTACACATACCAGAACATAAGTATATAAACCAATCCACAACCAAATCTCTTAATTTCTGAGTATTTCCCCAATATTATGTCAAGATCTGAATTACTGTAACAGGAAGTTATAAAAACCTAACAAACCAGGTCGACCCAGATATAACTGCAAGCATAAATCAGAAACTCCTCTGAACTACAATGATTTATATGATGGATCGGGCTTCTGTACCGAACAAGATCGCTAATGTTTTAGAGCAATATTTATGAGGCCCTGTCAGACAAAGTTTGATTTGTAAACATGGGTGGCTGGTGTGGAGACAAAGGCCAGATTCAAACATCTTGAAGCTGTGAGGAGATATTCGGTGATGACAGGGGAATGGAACACTGTCAGATCAGATCTGTCTTACGCAGGCTCAGCCAGAACACACAGAACACGCTCAGAACAGAACCAATGGCCTGCTACACAGCAATGGTGAGTTCTGCTGATATGAGTCTACAATCATTTCAGTTTTACCCCATCCAGACTGCTGCCATTTCCAATACTGAGTATATCAAAGAAACAGAGTGGAAAACTAATACAATAAAATACAAGTGAACAGAAGTAATGAAAACTGAGCAGAACAAGCTCATTTCTGGCTGTAAGGACAAACTCAGTAATGACGTGCTAACCTGTGTGCTGAAAATGGCAGACATTATGTAGCATGGAAAACATTAAGATCAAAAACAAAAATTACTTTTGAACTTAATGAAGCAAGAGTAAAATGCTTGCCTAAAATAGACTTATAATGGTGCAAAATGAAGCACATTTAAACTAGTTTTGTTTTTACCAACAATATTGCTCATATTAATGGCCCGTTTTTCTACCTAAGTGAAAAGACTTTGCTTTTATGCATGTCTGAACAGGAGAAAACAGCTATTTTAATGTCTGTCTGAATCTTGTCTATGCCAACATTAAAACAATTTAACAGCCACGAGTTCCATAGCTGTTTTATTTTTATTAAATAATGTTTCCTGTCTCACCCTTTGCAGATTCCAGATGCACAAACACAATTGCGGTTCTGCATTTAGTGGGACAGGTGAGATGCGGTGACGGACTGCCACCAAACTGTGTGAAAGAGTGATGGCCCGGACGTATTGCTGGCATAATGTTTATACAGACGCCTTGGGAGGTGAGAACCTTCTGACAGGAGAATGCATTCAAGTTGACATCAAATCCCCAGACTCCAGAAAACAGCTGCTCCAATCACCCTAACGCTGA
>JAZGTK010007600.1:0-19201 GCA_036877625.1 Ambastaia sidthimunki
ACTTACTCAAAGTCATGTATACTTGTTTCCTATGAGGTTCATAGTGCCCTTTAGACTGAGTATATACACTGCCTGAGATTTAGAATCTCACTTAAGATGGCCAAATACCCTGGAAGTCCATTTTCCGAGGCACTGTTGGCCAGTTTAAAAATAGCATCATAAACAACACAATGCACCCACACACGTTTTAAGCAGGAAGGAGGAGAGGACACGGAGTGTTATGAAGTCATTCTGCAATAAGTGTGCAGAGGAAAAGGGCCCGATGCATTACAGATAAGAGGATTACAGTCTGAGCTTCCTCTAACTCTTCATTTGAGATTTCAAAGCCACCACAATCCTCTTGGAGAGCCGTCATATCAAGGGTGCTAATCTTCAGTACCAAAGTCAAAGGGGAAATTTCTGAGCTTTTGACCTGTTGTCTTCGCCAGGGGACAGATGGTCAAATCAGGAGATAAAAAGAATTATAGTTATAGTGAGAAAATAGTTATGCTAAAGATGAGGGTGAAGATTTGACACAAAGCAGAAATAACGTAAATAAAGTGTTTTATAAAGTGCTCAGTTTAAAAACAATTATTATTTCTGGGGGTTTTTTCTGTAAAAAAAGAAACATTGTCTTCATAATCTTTAAATTAAATTTAGTTTTATTTATGTAGCGCTTTTTAAAATTTTACATTGCTTCTAAGCAGCTTTACACAAAATACTAAGATAAATTTAGAAATCAATAAACAAATTGGAAAAAATAAAAATTCAGACATTCTATTTCTATTCTAATTAAATGCAATTGCCCCCATTTCCTCACCGTCCTCCCTTTTTTTTACCTCCCCTCCAACCACCATAACATCATCAGGTCTGACCTTTCCTGTTAACACATTCTTAAAATGTACTTTTAGAATTTTACCAGGAATTTTTCTTCTGTTTTCCACTGTGATGTTTATTATAATCATAATAGATTTCTGGCAATAAAAAAGTTTCTATTAACAAGATTTAATGTTTTTTTTTCCCCCAGTGTTTCCTTGTCTGTTTGAAAACAGAGTGCTGCTAGTAAATGGCCTTCTGTGCAAGTGCTAGCTTGACATGTTGCAGTAAATCACCTCAAAAAATCGGCTGCGGTTTTTCCACAAAGTAAACTAGCCTAGCGGCTATCCTTGTAAAATGTACTTAACCTCCAGCACTGGTGTGATCATCCTTTTAAGAAAATCAGGAGTGCTGTTTCAGTGCCAAGGAGTGGATATGTTTGCAGGGAGTTTGTATATATTGTGCTGAGAGACTCTGTTTTTATGGACTGAGTATTTGAAGGGGTTTAGAGAGATTAGCGGTAAAGCTGGGTGAGAAATGATTGGAACACAGAAGTCTCAGTTAAAGACTATAAAATAACTGCAACATTAGCATTTAGCACTTAATATTAAAGAAACAACTAATATGATCCTTTGTGTGGTGCTACATCTATTGCGTTATGTATTAGATGTAAGCTTGTGATATACTAACTGTAAAGTTCCATGCATAAAAATACCATCAGACACAGAGGTGGAAAGTGAGATGTTAAATAGCGTTCAAGCTGCTCATTAACTGAATCACAATGAATAGCCAGCAAAAAACAGTGTTTTATTTTGTTTATTTTTTTAACCTGATAGCTGGTCGGCTCATTCAATGACCAGCTAAAACTGGCTAGTAACCAGTTTTTATCTGCATTTGACTTATTTGTATAGCTATTTTCAAAATAGGTATTATTCAAAAGCCACCTTTACAAGAAATATAAACAAATAAAAAAAGCCTTTTATCAGCTGAGGAAGCCCACCTCTCTGGCTCTATATTTTGCTAAAACCTCACAACAGATATCTGGCCAGTAATCATACCATGAGGAATTATAACAGCAAAAATCTTAACCTTTTTTTTTAATTTCTGAGTTTATAATTTGAACAAATGGATAAAAACATAAGAACTTCCAATTTGAAAGCCTCAAAGAGTTTGGTATTATATTCTGAATGTATTTGCAATCATTAGCTGCCTGGAAGGCCAAGGTTTGGGTTAATGCAGCACTGTGTTCTAGGGAATGTCCTTACAATATGGTTAAAAATCCTCATTGAGCCCCAGGGCTATAGTTAAACACTTCCTCTAATTCAAAGCACGGGAGGAAATCTAAAAATAATTTTCATCATGTTCTCTGATGAAGACCTGATATCTCAGAGTCATCCCATTGCTATTACTACACTATGCATAACTTGCTTGAAGGGTAAAGGAGTTAGGGTACTCAACCAAACACAAGCCATCGGGATCAATAGAGCATGTCCTGGGGCTCTTCTTTAGAGCAAATTTAAAGAGGTCATCACTCATAATTTTTATTACATTATCTGCTTGGTCTGGCAGATCCATCATAGTATGAGTCTGATAATGCGATTAAAATTCAGACTGCATGTGAAGAAAGTTCCACCCGTGGATCATCTGCATGTATGAAACTCAAGTGTCCATGTCTTATGGACTTTCTGTCCTTGCTGCATTTATATTAATGCATCAATGTCCCATTCAACATCAAAACTGCAATAGATCATGTGTGCCATTATTTCTTACCACTAAATGACGTGTAAGTGCTTTGACTCATGGTCATGTATCTGAGCTCCTATTTGCTCAAATCAAATGGGAATGCTTTGATCAAATTCTGATATTGCAGTAAAATGCCTCAGTGCTCGCACTTTTTTCATTTTTACTGAACGGCAGCCCATTTTCCACATCATACAGATGGAGCCAGCTTTCCATTTACTAATGCACCAGACAATTCAACGAGTTTAAATTCAGTCAACATTTAACCGGCAGCACTGATCATTTAGTCTGCATATACAGGCCTCTTTACCCAAGGGCATTTGCATAGCGAACATCATCTAGATTCATTTACAGCATAGGCAATGATAGGTATTCAATGATGGGCCCAATTACCCTTATTCGTGGGCTACAGCTGTGTACAAATGTAAACTTGAATTTGACTGCCACATGAAGTTTTGAATGCCCTTCCACCCACTTTCAGACAGACTTGACTTCAATTATTTTGAGATGTGACTGCGCTTGTCCTGTTTTAGAATGTGCAGAAATATTCTCAAGCTGTTGACAGGCCAGTGAATTCAAGCACAAATTAATGGCATCAAGTTTATACCAAGCTAACTTTTTAGCTTTTAATTTTAGGTTGTAATAATGCTTCAACAAGAACGTAATTTTTTTAAAAAAGTGGTAGGAATGTTAAAAACATCCATTTTTTCGATATTTTATCGGTATTGCTTGGATATTAGAATGTTATGCTTTCATATTTTAAATTTTGCAACATCTTTATGTTACACTAAGTATTTAAGAATATAATTTTTCCTATATATGATATACGTATACATATATATATATACTGTATATAATGTAAGTAAAAAACATACCACTAAAGTTCCTACAAAAACATTTTTGGATAACTTTGAGATAACTGAGAAAATGGCAATGAATTGAGAATGTTTCCTTGTTATAAAGATGCATGTGAACATGAGGTTTCAGAGTTAGGGTATGAGAAACAGCAAATAAATACTATATCAGTAAATAGTTACTGTTCTTGTAACTGTTCTTGACAATTTTTTAGGACTCAAATTAGTAAATCAGGTAAAATCCCTTTTAATGTATTCTTTAATTACTCTTTGAGTGCTGAAGGGCGACTATCACAACAATGTGTAAAAAAGCAGTGTAGCTGATGCCAATGTATGTGCATAGAGAAGAGCGAAATGATGAATGCAGCAAAGCAGACCGATCAATAATGCATTTGAGAAACAAGTGCATTAAAGAGGAGAAAAGTATTGCGAGTTGGGCATTGAGGATGGTTTCCAGCTCATAAACACCAGAAATGTATTTCAAGAAGGCTTATGTTTCAAATCACAGTTACAACTATTTGATGTCACATTGAACTTAGAAATTTATTTTGAACAAACTGTATATTATATTGTTCATCTATTCCAATACTATTATGCATTTTTATGGTTATTTTATTGCTCTTAAAAAACAGCCTAGAAGTGGCATTGAAGTGATGCTAGATATTGTCGATGTCGGGCGGAATCGTCGTAACTCTGTTTTTGGGCTTTGTTGTTTTTTTTCATAAATCGATACAATTGGTCAGTCCCCATGTGGCTGTGTAAATTTTAGAAATGATTACCAATGAAAAGTGTTGAAAATAGCTTGGGACTGTCTGAGAAGTTTCGTAACTCCACCTCTTCTTCACTCCGCGAGAGCCTCGCAGCATTATTTCTCATTCATTCTCAAGATTGAAAGTTGCAACGATTAAGAAATCCTTGTCGAGCAACATGTTATCTGAGGTTAATGTCCTCAAAACACTGGTTATTCATGATTCAAGTATGTGTAACAGTTATATGTCAAACAGTTTTAAAAATTGTTTTAAACTGTTTTAAAAACAGTTTGTGTGCAGATTATTCCGCCTAGTCATTTTATTGTTTTATTTTGGTATTGCATCATAGCTTTTAAACGTTTAAAATAGAGTTTAGGAAGATGTATGTAACCACAATCATTAGCTCTGATTAGCTCTTAAAGCCTCTTAAATGTCTCTTGTCAAAAGGCTCAACGCAACCGCAGACTTTAATAAACACTGCTGGCAGCAGCGACCTCTGTGTCTGTCCCATTCTTATCAATGAGAGCGTAAACTCCTATCTCCCTGCTATCAAGTCATAAATCTTGTATCTCCGATTAAACATGATTTTGGGGAAATGTTGTGTTAATGTTGGTACACATCAGTATATGATAGCAATATAAGGTATAATACCAATTTTAACAATACAATGTTTAATAACTCAAAAAAGACGCTGTTTTTTTAATTTCCTGAAAATTATGATTTTGAAGATATGAGGATTCCGTCTGACAGTGACGATATGTTTATTGGGTAACAAAATGGGGATTATTAGGAGATATGAGCAATTTCCACAGTAAAAAATTACCAGGGAATTGTAATTTAAAGGCCAAGAAAATGTTTATAAAGTCATGGGTATTTTATAGTAATGCACATTTATAAACATTATTTTAACAACCAGGCCTAATTTAAGTAAAAATGGGGGAAAAGCTTGACTGTGGTTTTGATGTCTGGATAAATCATGGAAATATCTTAACTCTAAAATATCTATAATTGTTCAGAGATTTGAGTTTGAATGGAATGTCTACAAAATTTTCTTCAATTTATTCTTCAAAAGGTGTTTTGAGCTCTGAATCCAGGGAGGGCAATATCCTTAAAACATAGTGAGCAAATCTATACATTAGTAGGTTTTAACAATAGTCCACCTTTGTACTTGTTCTCCTTTGCAAAAACACACACAGAACAAGCACCAAACAAAGCTGATAGAAATACATGGTAGTTCTGAGGAGCAGTACCATTAAAGTACCACATTTTATGCTGTCAGTAATGATTTTGTTCTCTGTACTTTTTATTCAGTCCACCTCATGTCCACACTTCCATTCATAACACTTTTTAGAGATAGATGGACAGTACACCAACACACCATATTCATGTACAGGAATAAATCACATTAATGAAAACACCATCATAACTTAGCCTGATTGCAACACAAAAGGAGAATTTACAGAACTTGTCATCCAAACATTGACAGGTCATAATGATTACATCTGTCAAGCTCCAAAATCGACAAAAACCCCATAAAAGCACTGTATAACTTGTGTGTTGTAGTTGTGACAAAGAGTCCTCGTTTTCTGAAGCCAAAGGCTATGGGAGGACAAACCGACATTTAGGTCATTGTTCACAGGAAATCTTTCCCTCCACTGCAGCTCTCAAATCAAATACGCTGCTGTTAGACATACTACATCAGATTTGACATCAATTTCAGGAAAACCAATGACATTTAAAGTCTTTGATGTCCTTTCTGCCCCCTAGATGTTATAGTTGATTTAAAAGCTATGTCAGATAGGAAGATTGTCACTGAATAATGATTTAAATTTCGCTCTGTTCACCACACAAAGCTTTTGAAGGATTTAAAAAATCATATGGACTTTTTTTGCGGTTTTGTACTTGACAACTGTAATTGCTATGAACTGTCATTGTATGGCAATAGCTGTGTAACAAAATTCTCATTTTGTCTGAACTATTCCTTCAAATTCAATTCAACAATTCAAACTCTAGTCTGTAGATTGCTTATAAGAACAGTGAGGTAAGCAAGAACTTTGTAATAATGCATTCCTTTATTTCATTCTTATTTTCTGTATTTGAGTATTAAAGGACTCAAAGGTAAAGAGAGAGAGAGAGACTCATGCAGATTCCACTCACGCAGGCAGAGCATGACCCTGGAGGCACTCACACATGTAGTGGCGGAAAATGCAAAACACCTCTCTTGCATAGATATCTCTGAATCCTCTGACCTTACCACCCAAGTGCTCCAAATACAACCTCAGCTGGGCTAAAAGCTCATGTTTTACTATTAAGTGATTTGGCAGAGTTCATGATAACAGTGTGTTTTAATGCTAAACTAAATCTTCCTGTGGCCTCGTGTCATGGTGGACATGGTAATCTGCATTCAGGATCCGTTGTCAGAGATGTTTGGTTCAGACTAAATTAAACTTATCTCTGCCCACTGAGTGGCTTAAAATGGGATTTGGGGCTCAAATTTAATCTGAATCTTAGCTTAGAATGAAATGTTGCATACCTCTCATTTAGGAGATAACAATTTCTTAGCTGTTTGATTTGATTAGACTCGAAGCCCTCTGCTAAGCCCTCTGTAAACAAGCATACATTAAAGATATTAGTATTCAGACAGAATCATTGCATCTTGAACATCACAATGGCTGTTTATTCCACATCTTACTTTAGATTCACCAGCATCCCGGTCTGGTCAGGATAGAATGACACTTACAACATAGGCTTCACTATCTTGGATGGTTTCCTTGACAACTGTGCATTTTATGACCCTAGATGTTTGGATAGAGAAGCTGCATCCATATATGATGGCAAATGATGCCAAGAAGTCAATAAACCCTTTTCACAGCATTTCCATTGATGGCTTTAGTTACCCAGCCATAAAAACCTCTCTAACACCTGGGGAAAGTCCAAACTTTCTGTCCGTGGTGAGTGGAGAGTTTCTCAGCATTTACACAGACTCATTGCTTTCCTACCCAAGGAAGAACAGGTGAGTTTTAGGCAATGCTTGAGGTGAAAACAATGAGAATGGGAAGCAATCTTGAAGCCAGCGAAGTATGTCTCAGGGACCTTGCTGTAAACAAAGAGTAGTAAAAAGCTTTAGTTACTGATAAATCTCTGAGATAGATTAAGGCTGAAAGGTTGCCCTGTTGGCTTGCTTACTGGGAGACTGCTGACATTTAACTTGGGTTTTGTAATTGTTAATATTGCTTCTAACATAATGATCTAATTACAGCCCTAGACTCGCAATTTCTTTATCTCCCATTCTCTTTCATTATGTAGTGTTCAATTATTTTATGCTATTATTTCAAATGCCTTATACCCCTGTCCTATAAAATCTTATCTTCTTTTAAAGCGCCATCTTCATGTAAGCTGGAAAGACATCCTGTGGCATATGATACCTATCATCTATCATGTTAATTGACTAAATGTCACATAGTCTCAGAAGTATGTACTGTTTTAGCAGGCAATACCTTTTCATAGACCACTGAGAGAGGTATGAGCTTTTGCATGCAATGACAATGATTTCTAATGCACATCCATTTATTCAAATGTGTTGTAGTTATCAGCAGCTCAGTTGAACTATAAACCAACTATAATCTCAGTGTCCCTAATTAGTTTAATTAATATACATCTTATAATGAACAATACAAATTTGCAATAATGTAAAGCTGCTTTGAAGGGCTGAAGGCTCAACAGGACTAGAACAGCAAGTCAAGAGCCATCACTTTGTATTTGCCCAGAGACTCTACATACTGTATTATAGTATAATTCTGTGTAGCTGTAGAAGGGACTTTTTGTTGAAGAACCACTCAATGCTATTCAAAATCACATCCGTAAGTCTGGAGATAGCTGGGCAGTGGGCATGCAAAGTGAAATGAAGTGTAACAAGACCTTCCCACATTCTTATATTACTTAGACCCTGCATTGAAATGTCCTTTGACATCCAAATTCTTCTTTGTTTAGTCTGCTGTCTGAAACAAGATCAGACTAGGTTAGGTTATCTTTGGAGGTTGATGTCGTAATATGGATTATTTTCTTGGACAGATTTATGTTTCTTGCATAAAGCTATCATGTGCTTTGCATGGAATACACATTTTTGAGTGAGATACCCCTTTAATTAAAAAACAACAGTGTAAATGCACTAGGCACATTTTGTGTTAGTGTAGGAACATATTGCATACACTAACAGGCTGACTTGTAAATAATAATAATAAAATGTAGTAAATGAGAACGGTTGAGAATTTGCAAGTGTGCTGGCGGGTAGAGAGCTAATCCTATCAAATAAGAGGAAGCAGAATAAATTCATGTCAAACATAATCAATTAGCAAGCAGATAAGGATTGCATGCTTCTCTATGACAAAAAAAAACACATCTAGGATGCTACAAGTAAGTATTCCTCTTACATTTACATGTTTTGCAGACACTCTTATCCAACAAGGTAAACATATTATCAGTATGTGATTTCTTTTGGGAATTCACTCTTGGGAATCCATGATGTTGACATTTCTGTACCAGTTAAACAGAAAGTTCTGAATTGAGTTTCAAAGTTAACTTCTTGGAGTCCTATGTTATTTGTATCATCAATCATTGTGATGCTTGCTAGCTGGGGATATCCGATATTGTTAATATGTTTTTTAGATGTTGATATTAATGTTTTTTTCGAAATGTTAAAATAAACTGAATATATATATAATACTGAAGGGAATTTGTTTGATCATAATTAACTGTAAAATGTTATTTTTCCACTTGTTATTTTCTTAATATTTTAATTTAATTGTGTTGGATTAGATGTATTGGGCCGCATTGAAAATGAGAATCAATTGGGATACCTGATGAATTCTCCTGAAATTAAGAATTTTCTGTGGACTTGGGCAAAAAGTTTGTATTCTGAATAATGTGCTAGACTGCCTTCTCTCTTTTATGAGTTACAAACATGATGCCTGAAGGGAACAATGTTTAAAACCAAACAACCTTACCCTCTCACCTCTTCTGGCAAGCAACTTGATATCACAAGTATTATTTATATAAAAATATGAACAGGAGTGTGTTTGTTATCACAGTTAGTAGACAGAGTCTCTGTTTCCATGTTAATGCAGCATATATGAGCGGAGTGCAGTCAAAATGGCTGGGTCACCATCAACCCTGCCAGCTCAGCCATTTATCATCACCTCAGGGTCAAACCGAGCTGCTGCTGTCTGAGGACTGTAGATGCCAGGGGAGGAAACTGGCCATACAACAGAGGAAGAGGAACAAGGGGAGAATATTTTCAAACTGCCTACATGGTGTTAGGAAACAGGAAGCATACAGATTACTTACATGTACAGACACTTAACATGGTTTTAAAATTTCAGCAATGTGAGACATTACGTTTATTCATTTGGCAGACGCTTTTATCCAAAGCGACTTACAGTGAATTCATTCAGTGAATATACATTTTTATCAGTACTTGTGTTCCCTGAGATCGAACCCACAACCTTTAAATTTTTGTGGAACTAGGATATGTTTAGCAAAACATACTAGGTCTACAGAGGACTAAATAAATAAATAAAAGCAGCTCATACGAATCATGTGCTATATTTGAAATTTTTAGGGCACACAGTATAATGACTTTGTGCGAGGAACAGACCAATAATGAGTAACTTTACTCAATACTTGATGAAAACATTTCCCTCCACTCTAGCTTTCAGATCTCATTGATGAATGATACAATGTGTCTTGAGACAACAAGTTTGATTAAAGGTAATTTGTATAATTTTATACTTTCTCTTACGCCAAATAAATATACAAAGAATAAATAAGTGAGCCATTTGTTGGTTGATTAAAACTGAAAATGGCTCCCTGGTACTCTGTGGTACTAATGTGGTATTAAAATATTGCTGTGTTTGTTACATCAGCACACGGCTACATCAACTCAACTAATGGGATGAGTTTGAGGAGGGACTGTTTTGGATCTGTTTTGACAGACCAATGGGAGACAATGTTTTAAAGCCTGTTTAAAACATCATTATTTACATTGTGCTCCAGTCACACTAAGTTGTTGTGCTCATGTAGGGGATGCAGGTTTAAATCTGCATCTGTGGCATTTCCTGATGCTCTTTACTTCAGTTATACCCATAATATTCTGTCCTTTTCTCACTTTTACTATTAACTAAACTGCAAAACAACAAATGTTGTGGCTTCTGTGTTGTCTGCAAACACATAATCAACAGCAAGTCGTTGAAGCAGAGGCCAAGACAGCCAACCCTCCTTCCTGCGATTATCCCTAATAACAATCTGTTTGTTATTTGTTATCATCTGGCAAATTTCCCATTTAATTGTCTGATTAAAAATACCAGCAGATGCCCACACAAAACACGCCCACCATCATTATTTAAAGTTGTCATTAATTAATAATTCTGTATCATTTGGAGAATCTTTTTTTAATTATAGAGATGAGCGAAAGTCTTCCATCTGATGTAATGATAATTACCTGCGGCTGTGTTGTAAACTCATCATTCTTTTTTGCTGTCCAGGGTTAATGTCATCAATGTACATTACACCCCTTCTGCCCATTATCTCAGTGCCTTGTGTTTTATGGATGTTTTTAAATGGAACACCTACAGTAACCGGCCAGACAATTATCTCAGCAAGTATACACACTGTCATATTGCCTGGGAGGTTAATGGGGGTAGGTGTGCTTCATTAGTGACATTAATTACAACATTCTGTAAATGCTAAAATCATATTACAATCATGTGGGGATTATGGGACCTCAAAAGGACAAGAGCACTATTGTGGGTGAACAGCATAGTATGTATTGAATATATAGTATATATTATGTACAACTAAAATTAAGACTATTGTAGAAAAACATGCACACACATCCATTTAAGTACCATTCCTCAATAAGAATCACTAAAGCTGCCATATTTTTCACTTGTAAGTCAACATTTAACAGGATAAAATAACAGATTTTAACACAGTCTCTGACAAATCCTCCCTTCCCCCAACTAATAATTTATCCAGGCGCTCCATCTGGCCTGCCTGAATGAGCTTGGCTGCAGAAAAAGCCTCAGGTGTGGGGGAAAGGATGCCATCTCTTGGGGTGGAAGAAGCTGTCATTCCAGAAGTGCTCCACTGCTCCACTCTCTGCTCAAGGCCAACTCTACACAGGGACGTTTACTGCTCTACTTGTTTCTGATATCTCTCTTTGCCCTTGAAATTGGATGGTTTTCTTGATCTTCTTTGTTCTTCCCTAGAGGTTAATGTGGTACTCTCAAAAATACAAAATTCACATTAATGTTGGTGGCTATTTGTTAAATCCACCCTATCAATTCTCAAGTGTTTCGCTCGAAAAGAGAGGCAGCAAATACAGGGTTAGACGAAATTGATTTGAACAGTTGTGACTGTTTATTGTTTGGTCTTGGTTTAGCAAAGTATCTTTTGGCTGGAAGGTTTTTCCCTGAAGAGTGTCCTCATCTCATTGTGCCCAACCATGCCCAATGACAACAATATTGTAACAAAGAAAGCTAGAGGGAGCTAGAGAGAGAGGTCTTAGTTCTTGTCATTCTACTGTGTTCAAGATTGTGATTGTGTCCTCAAGTAATTTAGATTTGCAATGAAACTTTGTGCCTGGCTTTCTTAGCAGCTAGACAGTGATTACTGAGTTTATATTTGGTTATTCTCAGTCTCAGACTGCCATCTGATGCATAGTGCACACAGAAATGGCATAAACTTTTTCAATATAGCTGGCTCCAATATAATGACTGGCTGCATGTGTTTTTTTATGCATGTTTTTAAGGCACTACAAAGGTTACAAAGTTAATGACACTGAATCTTCAAATTATATGTTTTGTTTAAGATACTTAAATGTAAACAACATATCCTATATTTACTTTGTATTAAACTAATTTAAACAAGTACAGTATTTTAGATGTATTATCAAATATGTATCATATTTTAGCCTCTTCTATCCATTTTGTATGATATCCATGATGCATAATGCTATGCTATGGTAATGCTAAGCCTAAACAAGAATTACAGAAATAAAACCCTGATGTTTTCTCATGTTCCTGTTTATTTTTTGTCTCCTTCACTTTAAAATAAAGATGCCTAAACCGTGTTCTTGCAACAATTCTTTACAAAATGAAAAGAATCACAGCAGTATATGGTCTATTTAGGTTGTCTGTGCTGCTGAATCTGCTCCTGTGACCTCTATACAAAACACAATGTGTACTGTCTGACAAAGTGAGTTTATCCACATCAGCCTCTGCTGATCGGTGAGGTGAACAGGATAAAGGAGCCCACAGCTTCCCAACAACGAGAAAATAAGTCTGTCAGTGCTCAGAAACACCACCACTGTTAGAGGAACAAGGTCAGTGTGATAAAAACATTGAACCACTGCAGGTTAAAGAATCACACCATTATTGACAAATAAATAATAAGCAAAGCATTCTGGGAAATAAATCAGTGTATTTGGCAGGTTTCTCTAGATGTGTTGTTGCAACTGAACCTGCTGGATCATAGAGGAATGAAAGAATATATTTCAGATGTGTATGACTGTTCCAGCGAATCACATGCTTGCAGTGTTAGCATCAGTTTGATCCTTTCATCACCCTCAAGCCATTCTACTATATGACTTTTGTTTTTCAACTGATTATTTTTATGATGGTTGTATGTGCTTTTTGGAAGGTCAACATGTTGGGATCCCTACCCTGCATTGTTTATTTTTTGACTAAAAAAAGTTGGTGTTTAGCAGAAGAAAGTAATATACATCTGGGATGGCATAAGGGTGAGTAAATTATGATTTTTAATTACAATTTCTTTAGGAAGAAAAAACAAATTAAATTTTAATTTACATGTGAACAATATTTTATTGTGCATTTTTTTATCAAGCCGTTTGTTATATTCTGTATTTGATAAATTATGTATAATTTAAAATGTATATAATTCTGTAAATTATGTAAAATGTATTTTCACCACAAAATGTTATCAAACAGAATACATTATTGGGGACAGTTCTTGGCTCAGAAAAATAATCAAAAACTGTGGTTCGTTGATATCAACTGTGACTTCAGTGAAAGTGAGAACAATGTGTTAAAAGGGAGTTTTTTTTCTTGACGTACACAGGGCCAAAAATGTTCATGGTTGAAGGAAAACTCTTATACAAAATAATGAGTTTAATGACATTGACAAGTACAAGAGCTGGACTCAGAAATTGTGGGAACTCACAGAGCAGCTGTAGAGACTTCATTTTTCATAATGAGGAAAAATCGTAAGATGCGATAGATGAACTAAGTCAACCTGAACATAATGCAGCTGCTAATTTACAATGTTGCTTGCAGAGTCGCTTGTGTGACATGCACACGAGACCTTAATCACTGCTAGCCAGACCACCAATTGAAAACATTTGCTTCACTCCATTATGCTGTCAGGAGACGATGGGAATTGGAATGTTCCATTTCATCATTTCTTCAAAATAAAGCAACCGGTAGTAACAAGCAGCTCGGCTGAGTGCTTAAATGTCTGTTTATATGTATGAGCGCATGATCGCATGCAGACAAACTCACACAGACAAGACAACCACAGCATCAAACAATGAGCCATTGTTCTTTCACCACCATCTTTCTGATTATTTTCTCAGCAGTAGCGGTCACTGCATCTTTGTCTGGTCCTGTCTGCGGAAGGTAAACTTAATTTAGCGCTGTATCTTTTTCTGTTAGCAAGACGCACATCCAATAGCACACAGCTCCTGAACATAATCAATTAAATACACTCAAACAATGGAGAATACATGCTGATAAGGGTTTGTTGACTTTTCTTAATGAAGAGTGGCGAAGTGTGAACAATTTGATTTAGAACCTTTGGGGATCGTTTTAGTGTTTCTTCAGGGTAAAAAAAAGTTTCCACCCAGGGGAAAAAGCCATCACTTCAAATAAGTATACTCACTGTTGCCTGTGAGAATAAAGAGCTATGGAAACATGGATGTCTCTGTGCATGTGTGTGAGGGGATGAGGTAGGGTCTGTCGTAATATGGTTTGGACAATGTAATAAACAGTGGGGTCCAACATTTAGCAATGGAAAATCATAAATCTCCAAACAAACTAATATTACTATACAAATATTCCATATATCAAAAACTTGATGTTTAAAGCTATGCTATTGATTAGCATAGCTATGCTATCCCGATTAGAGCTATTAATCATTACTTAATACAATTACTTGACAAGCAAAACTGTATAAGATAATAAGACTCAATCTCAGAGAATCTGGAAATACTTGAAAGAAGATCCACTCTATATAGACCTTACACATTGACACTTTGTCTGGTTTGACGCTATAGGGAATGCTTCTGGTTTGTGTGAATCTCATGTCTAATCACACCAATGTAATTGGCCCACTGGCAGTACTTGATGCACATTAGGTGCACCTGCAAGTATATTAGGGGAACCTGTGGAGCATGTCATCAGCTTTTTTGTCTTCAGGAGCTGTTTGTCTGTTGTTCTCGTTTCAAAACACCAATAGACCCACCTGTGAATAACCTCACGCTCCCAATTAGAGCTTTCTTGTGGCAGGCCTGTGGTGTGAGCTGCCATTAGACTGGCACACCCAGGTTCAAGCCCCACATCAGACCACCTCTAATACAGTCCATGCAGACTCCCCTTGAGGATTTTTTTGATGTCTGTTTAAAATGATCCTTGTTATAAAATTGGAGTTTCCCAGATATGCATGCGTTCACGGGAGAAACCATCTCTCTGATTCCTTTATTCCCCTCAAGGAAGAGTTTTGCTGCCAGTATGCTTTTCAGCCCTCCTCATTGTATTTTTGGAGTTTAGGTTTCTGTCTGGGACCGTAGTTTTGAGTGGGTGGACCTGGCATTGTATGGCTGATTTAAAGGTATAGTAGGGAAATTGTGACACCAAACATGTTCAGCTATATTTTTCTTTTCAAACTGTTGCTCCCTCATTATTGTCCTTGACCTGGAAGAGAAGAAAGTCTCTTGCAGCTAGACCTGAGAATCCAGTTGCACTGCATTGCAACATTTAAAATCAAGCTTGCATAGCTATAAGTGTTTGGGTTGTACTGACATGGAATATGTTTTAGAGATAGACACTGTGGATGCTACTATTGAGTAATTTAGCCACAGGAATGACTTCTGCTACCATGTGATCTATCTAGGAACACAATACCATCTTAGGGACACTTATGGTTTAAGTGAAGATCCTTATAGTTTGTGCTTTACTGCCTAACTTTGAGCATAAGGACATAGAACCATCTAAAATAAGTTTAAAATGAGTTTACACATCTATTGTTTTTGAATACAGAATATGGTAAAGGTTGGTCAATGCAGTGAAACTAAAACTGCCTCTAAATAATGTTTTCCATAGTTATGTAAGGCATATTTATATTTTGGCATAGTTTCTAATCATATTATGCATTGCATGGATTCTGCATCAAAAGGTGCAGTCAAATTGAATTTTCTAACAGATTGTGTCTGAATGCTTATTCTAGCAAACTCGATTTCATGCTCTACTGGAGAACAGGAGCATATATTTTAAACATAAATAGGGAGCTGGTAATGCACCACAAAACAGGCTGCGGGATAATAGCCTATATCTGGTTTTATCATGTTTGCTCCCATTTCCACCGGTTGCATGATGTTGGTCTGTATCATAATAAAGCACACATGGGTGAAAATGTGAAAAAAAAGTGAAGAAACCTTACGAATTTTATTATATGCTCTTTAAAATGCATGTATACCTTGGAACCAAAATTTTTACTTTTGGTTTGATTGCTATATTGGAATTTTAAGTCTGAACCTACGTTATACCACTGTGAGTACTACTATTAGTTACAATTAGTAGATGAAACATACCAAAGCCAATATGAACAATACTTTAAAACATCATTTTAAATGAACAGCTATCACAGATTCACCAGGCTTCACCCTCACTTTCACTCAACAAACTGCTTCTTCTGAGTTTTAATCACCTGTTTCTCATTAACACTACCCATCACCATAGTACATAAGCATAGAACTCACATTCACCATCTGGTCTAACTCTGGGTTACGGACTCTTTACCTAATGGTCTCTAATGGTGGCCTTTATGTTGTACTCCAAGATCCCTCCAAATCATCCTGCTTCACCATCAGCACCTTCCCTGGACTCCATTCACTTAGTTATGCACCTGCTTCACTTATCTGAAGCAACTTAAGTTTGTGCATATCTATCAACCAGCCATCACAATCTACATCCAGCCCTGCAAAGTTAAGACTGATTACATCATCTGATATTTTGTTCAATAACAATTACTCATCTGTTTGTTTGTGCTCCACTGCTGCTAATAATTGACATTTAGTTTTTTTAAGATGAGTAGTTCATTTAGAGATGAGTATTGAATTGTAAGGGTGTAGCTTCTGGCAACATGCAGGAGTCTGGGGATCAAGAGACCTGTGGGTCGCCGGTACAGGAATTGAGAGAAAGCACACTGTGCGGAGAGAAATCCAACCATATAGTGCATGCACATTTTGATATATCCTGTGCTTGGCCTCTAATATATTGTGTGCAATTTTAAACTTATTGCATTTCATGTTCTGCAAGCATGTTTGTTGTGGAAGAGCTTTTGGCACTTTTTACTGACAGTTGAAAACATACGTGAAATTATTTGTAAGAGAAAGAGAGATCAACATTTTTGCAAATTGGGACACAGCATGAATCCAAATTGAATCCACATCTATCAAATAAGCATCACACTAGACAATTTCTATATAAATAGCAACATTCTTGTAATAAAGTCATTTTATATAGTAATTAATACTTACTATTGCTCATAATTAATAGTTAGTAATTAATAAATACCATTGCTCATGTTTGTAGTTAAGGATTTCCACTTAGCAATATGTTTCTGGGTACCAGTAAAACCACAGATGATATCTCTTTAATATTTCTTTTAGACAGCAATGAGATTCAATGGAGAATTAATGGAATTTTTTGCTTAAGTGTCCTGCATCTCAGATATTTGTCCTGAGAAAAGAATTATATATTAGCTGTGCAATAGACTCACAATTTTTTCTTACATCAACAGCAACTTTTATCCTCACAGAGAGATATATTGGACGACAGCTCTCTTGGACTCTGACAGCGATGTGGGAACTGTGTACATTATTGAACACTTACCAGTTAGAATTTGCTAATACTTCTTAAAGGTCTTTGCTGCATGCATGAACTGAGTGATTGCTCCATTCAGCCAGAAGAAAATAAATTACTTGTGTGAAATTTTGTCATGTGTTAGCACAAACGGCAGGTTTGGTGGTGTGATTAGGGATCTCAAAAAAAATATTTAGGAAGTCTGCTAAATATACCACCTCTGAGACACTTCTCATGGCCTAGCTAACCAAGTGTGAAATAGCTTTGGCTAAGTAAGGAGAGGGAACCATTAATATTGATAAAAACAGGTGAGGGGCTCTCAAGGTGAAATGGAGGTTCTAACTAAAGAAGTGATTACTGTCACCTTCAGCTTAGGTTAGAGAAATACATTTATTAGGGCTTTATAAAGATTGGATGCACATTCACACTAACCCACTCACTCTCTTCCTCTGTCTCGCTCTCTCCGAGACTGTCTGTCTCTCTCTCTGTCTCCCTGTCTTTGCCTGTCTCTTTCTCTCTCTTTTTCTCATGTTACTAGTAGATGAATGTACTTAGAATCATGAATCTGAGAAGTTGTTGATTGAAGTTATTAAATGAATAAACTGAGTGTTAAAGGAATAGTTCAAATATTTATTCAAAGTAATTTTATATACTCACCTTAATGTCACCCCAAACTTGTAAAAAATCAGATCATTATTGCCTGTTTCTGTAGCTTATTTAATATCTGCACAATAAACTGCTGCTATGTTTACACATATAGTACTATGTTTACATATAGAGTAATTATAACCCATACACTGTCAGTGTACCGTAGGGCTATTGTTTTTGTTGTTGTTTTGCACTAAATGTCAGTGTACCGTAGGGATATTGTTTCTGTTGTTGTTTTGCACTAAATGTTTGCACTCGTTTTGTATGCACTTTATGTAGTCTGTCTAGCTGTGTCATGTTCTGTGTAGCACCTTGGTCCTGGGGGAATGGTATTTCATTGCACTGTGTACTGTACTGTATATAGTTGTAATGACAATAAAAACCACTTGAAACTTGAAATTTATCTGCTAGTGCATTCCATGAGCAGTGCAAAGGTCATGGGTTCCAGTGCCCGGGAAAACACATACTGATAAAATGTATATTTTGCATGCACTGTAAAGCTAGGCAGACACTGATCTGATCTGATCTGATCACAATAGTCATTAATCGGTTATTGGCAAACTTAAGATCAAAGACTACTGATTTTGTCCCAGGATTCAAGGAATCTTTCAGGATTTTCAAAATTTGTCTTTGACAACAAAATTGTGTTCACAAATCTAAATTGTCATAAATTGAACTGATCTTGTTATTGTACTCTTTAATGATTATCAGTGAATAACTGATATCCCAGTGGCTTTCAGAACACAGGTTGTAGTTGTATGTGAACCCTAACTTTGCAACAATCATCAATCTCTGGCAAATGAAAGATGGAACTCTTCTTGTATTTTTACTGTGAAATGCACCACAGGGCATTGGTGAAACATGTGGTGGCAGTCAAACAAACTATCAGCATCTGAATGTGTGACTCGTGTCAGCAGACAGAAGGGGGTCACATCTGTTCTCCAGCCTCAGGTTAAAAGCTCAAATAAACACAGAGCCCTGTGCAGTCTACAGGAAACATGACATACACAGAGCTGTCAGCCTTTGTCATTGCTGTTATGGCAAACATATTTGATTTAGAGACAAGATGCACATAATAATTTGTTATAGTACATGAATAATTTTAGTGTTTTGCATTATTTTGTATATGTTTGCTAAAAATGTTTATTGTAACACAATAATAGATTGCAAGACATTGATATTATTGGGAAGAAATTAATCGGTATGTATGAGAAATCATAGCACGTCAGTGTCATGATATGAACTACTACTACAATGTGTG
>JAZGTK010007601.1:0-19199 GCA_036877625.1 Ambastaia sidthimunki
TGGTAGTATAAAAAATATTTGTTATTATTATTAATTATATGAATAAGCGTTTAAATATGTAATTATGAAGTTGCATCACACACAGAAAAACTAACCAAAATAATCCCAGCCAATCCAATACTTCAGTAGTTGTACTATAACATAAAGTGTGACCTTCAACTGACTTACAAATATCAAACCACAAAAGGTACTGGTGTTTTAAAATGACTGTTATGATGTATTAAAAATTTTTTCCCTGTGTTCCTATGGGTCAAACAGCAGAGCCGTTGGGTCATGGGCTGAAAGTTCATTGAAGATCAAGGCTTTTGGTTTTCTATGGAGTTACATGAACTGGTTGCACTTTATTTTTATTTTTACACATAAATATATGTGTAGAGTGTGTACCTAGTAATTATGCAGAAGTATAAAGTAAGTACATGTGAAATAGGACTGTTAAATAAAGTGCTACCAATAAATGGATCAAATGTACATTGAATGCAGAATGCCTCTTTGGATAAAGGCAGTAAATAAAAAAAGCAAATAATTTTATCACCGACACTACACATAACACCGGCAGTGTTAAGTATCCTGTAGTGTTAATCCTGTAGTGTACAGCAAACGTGAGTGAAACATTTTACACTGTAAGTGTTAATTTATGTTTTGGCACTACACTCTTGTCTTAACACTGCAAATTCAATAAAAAAGGCAGTATATTTTTTACTCTCTGTGTAAGTGAGACCATATGCACTATGAAAAATGTACCTTACCCTGTTTAAAGTTATATTGTGTATTAAAATGTGGGTTTGCACTGTATATACAGTATATGAATTTACATCAGTTTATTAAAGATATAGTGGTAAGTAAATAAATTAATAAAATATGAGTTGTTATGAAATTATTGACAGGAACTTGCTGACGCTCTATGAGTCATTCCAACTTTATGCCTGTCAGACTAAAACAAACTCCAAAATTATAAGCACCACAAATTGTACAGCTCAGGGCGATATGATAAAAGACAATTAGCTCAGCCAGAACAAAAAGTTGGAGATAAGAAGCTAACAGCAAAGGTCTTTTCCATTGCTGTTGTTGTTGTAAATCTTCATTGACTGAGCATCTAGGGTATGTAGAGATTAAACTCACTACGCCACAGTAAGTATTAGCAGCGAAGCTTAAGCAACCAGTTGGCAGTGAAGTGTTTATCACGCCGCGGATTTAATTAAATAAAGAGCGCGCGGCTCTCCCGACCCGCACAGTATAATTGGAATAACGTTTTCCATGTTCTGAGGTTACTAGGTTGTGACTATCTCACAAAGATGACATGATGCAGAGCCGGTTTAGGCCATTTCCTTCCCTGAGCATCTTACCTCTTGTTTCATCATCCAGCCCTGCTGCACTGGACCTGAGCAGCCCTTAGTGGCTTCATGTGTGACATGGCTGTCAGTCAGCAGCCAATCAGAGGCAGCCACTGATAATTTATAGCTGTAATGTGCTGTCACCACGACAACCATGCAAAACCTGGCATCTCAACTAAATATGATACAGAACAGCAAACTCTGTGGCGGCATCTATCACCATCGAGGTGTACAGAATGGTGAAAATTGGTATCTTTGAAACATGATTGCGCGAACGCACGATGGGGAACCAATGAAAAACTCTGATGCGTTTTGAAGCGAGACGCACCGCGTTAAAATTCAACATTATTAGATGCACTTCGCTCCACAGAGCAAAGAAAAACAGCCTTATGTGGTTATGGAAATTTTGTGAAATTGGGGGGAAACAAGGCTGCCTTGCCATAAGCTGAGGATTGATTGGGCTTTGTGTTCTTCATCTTGAGTAGGCCTGAGCCTCATGCAAAGTTAAAGCCAAATAACGGGAAGAAATGAAGGTAATATCCACTCCGCCTCAAAACTGCTTTCCATTTTACTGAGTTTTTAGGAGCTTATGGTAAAATTCGTAATCAGCCTCAAATCTAGCTTGAAGAGAAAAAGAAATCTAATTTGATAAGAAGGTAATGAAGCCTCACAGTAATTATCCAAGATAACCTATTTGTGGCACTGGTTGAGCAGTGATGAAAATTCTATTTAACATAGTTGGCTGATTTCTCTATTTTGATCAGTGCGAATCAAGAGATGGCGTGCTTTATAACCCTTGCCAATTTACTTTGAACTCCCCAAGATGCCAGGGATCATTACTTTAAGGATCCTTAAACTCCCTCCTGTTACTAGGTAATTCAAAGCAGTGGGTTTAAAGTCTTGGCTGATAACGTAGGTATTGTAGCCCAGGTGCTGAAGTCTTGTTGGTGAGCATGCATATGAAACAGGCACTTCAGTCTGGACTGCGGACCAAATACTTCACTGGCATTGTCATTATCAACAGGGCTGCTATTTTTTCTCTGATTTGCCAAGTTTGCCTTGTTCATTCATATACTACTGAATCACAAACAACAGGAAATCAGAATACAGTGTGATTTAAAAAGGTATTTGGAATACTTAAGGCACACTGAATTTTTTTTTGCATTTTATAAACAAAACAGTTGCCATATTTTAAAGAAACAAAGCACAAGCACAATTTTTAAATCATTTTGGGAGAAAAAAAGGTTGTTAGACACAGAAATATGTTTAATATTTAATGTGACGAATTACACTTGCGGTTACTCTGCGATAACACCTTATCTGAACTTAAGAGGGTCTTACTACAAACATTCTCTGGAAAAAATCAACTTTACCCAAGTCACTCAAATATAATTGCAAAAATGGCCTAAAAAGGGGTATTTCTGAGAGGGCTCTAGCATAATTTATATGATCAAATGCCACCTGATTTGATATTTTATCTGTAATGCATAACATTTATGCATTTTACACTGTGACTGTCCAGAAGTACCTAAAACAGTTTTTAGGGCCCATGTATGTATTGGCAGCATTTTCCAGCTCTGTTTGTGAGCAGAACTGATAGCAAGCATCCACATTCATTTAATAACTTGTGCATTAACAGAGCGACAGTCAAATGAGTGTTTGTAGAACCATGTGGTTGCCATAGAGGTTTTCCACCACCTTCACTGGCAATAAACCTGCCCCATTCTCCCTTGTTAAATTAATAGAGCTGGTTATTAAAAGTGACATGATTAATTAAACAGACATAAATTAAAACATTAGGAATCCATCAGATGAAAGCAACGGTGTGTAATAACCACAGAAGTCAAGCTGCATGCTGTTGCAGTGTATTTTGTTGTCAAGGAAACATGCAAAATATACTGGGAAGAAAATACACTCAGCTTGGGAGCTGTCCAGCAGTCTCTGGCCCTGATTACATGTGGTGTTAAGATACATCTCATGTGTGAGGCAGGCTGCCATTTACACCTAGTAACGTACCTCACCAGGTTTCCTCTGACTGCTTGTGATGGGATTTGGAGGGGACGATCTCTGATTTCCTGCCTACATACATCGCTCACTACATCACCTTGTTGCTGCTGGAACTGGTCTTCATTTAACTCTGAAAGCATAAAAGAACAAATCAAAAAGAGCTTGAATACTGTGGCCTTTCGCAGTTGTAACATTAACCTCTCCTTATTCGCGTTTGCCACGAACTGCGGGCATTTTACAGTCTTCATGTTTCTCATACAAGTCAAATGGTGTTCAACATATTTCGTTAAAAAAATGAATGTCAAAATGAATGAGAACATCCCTGCATGAATAAAAGAACAAATCAAAACAAGCTTGAATCTGTGGCCTTGTTTTACATTTGTAACAATAACCTATCAGTAAAAGAGATTATTTTAACCACAAAGCTTGCACACTCATGCTTATGAACTCATGAACTCTCTCCAAAAATACTTCATATTATTCACACAAACTTCATACATGTTTAGATAATAATAAAGAGCTTTTTAGAACAAAATTACATGTATTATTCCAAAAAACAAAACTAATATGAAACTTTTTAGACAGAGCTTCAATGCAACTCACCTCTCCACTGAAAATAAACATAACTATCAAAACATGAAATCTCAAATATAAGAAATAAAGATTAATTGAGAATTTAAAATTTAATAAATATAAAATAATTTATAATTACGAGGGGAGAAATTTTGAATGAAATTAATAATATTGTTACACTGCATATTGAAGTGCTAGAAAAGCTTTAAATAATTGTAGCCCAGCTTCCTCCAGACATACTTGAATTTTAATTGAAATACAAATGCGATAATTCAAGCAGATTTCTCTGTTATTTTAATGTGGTATCTGTACTGATTTATCTGTACTGATGTGTCACTGCATGCTAACATCAGACATACTAAAGTTTTACTAAAGACTGTATACGTATATACTTTTTCAAATATGATCAGATCAGTTTATATTTTAAAAGCTGCATGCAAGCAGTATGATTTCAAATATGTTAGTGCACTGGATGATTGACAGGTGAGTAGGCGGTCCTTTGATATTGTCATTTCAAAACAGATAAGCATATACAATACAAATCCAAAGTGGACACATTTATTTTCCACATCTCCAAATATGGTTTGAATGATCTGATCACAAACATTATGAACCCTGTCTACAGCTACTGTGTGTTTTGTGGCGTCCACTTGTAATTACTTAAAACAGATGTTAATACCAGGTGTAAACGTGGTCTCTGAGGGTATTACCCAATCAAAAATGAGAAGTAAAAAGAACCTTGACTGTTGTATTATCTCACTACATAAACCCTTAATCCTCATCATTGGAGAATTAGTTCTGAAATAAAATATAAAACCATCTTTTTTATTAAGCAGGGATTTGTTACCCGACAGTTTTAGAATATTAGCGAAATCGCTCTTGGTTAAGCATCCTGAGTTTTGTTTTTTAAATTGTTCGTGTAATTTTAACATTGTCACTAGAGTAAATGGTTTTCCACTTCCCCTAACACCTTCCCTCTCATCTACCACATTTCCATTTATCACCCCCTTATAATTTCACCCAAGTACAAATGCAATCACTGCAGAGTCACTTAAAGGGACCATTCGCCCAAAAATAAAAAAGTCGTCATTTAAAACATGTTGTTTCCTTTCTGTGAACAAAAAAAGTGACATTTTGAAGAATAATCTATATAATGAAAGAGAACAGAGACTGGCGCAATCAAACTTCAAAATAACACAAATGCACTATAAAAGTGACCTATATGACTCATGCATATTCCAAGTTTTTAGCTTTGTGTGACAAGAAGCAGATCAAAACATATGTCGTTATTCCCAGCGGAAGGAGAGGGAAGATCTGAAATACTGAAACACTTAGACTTGTCATATCAGGTTTGACACCAATGACATTTGTTCATGAGACGTGCGAGAACCAATGGCATTTGATGTCACTGATGTCAAACCTGACATAACACGTTTAAAGACGCCATATTTGAACTGTTGCTTTAAATACTACAAAGCACCAAACATCCTTCATGTTTCCCTGACATCCATTCTGAATCCTTAACTTCAGTTTCCACATCATGAAACACGAGTTCACCAAAAATTAAGTCTATTTAACTTTGATGTCACTGTCTGGCCCTAAAAATGAAAAAAAAGTTGCATTTTACCACAAAGAACATTAAAGATCACTCAGTGTTTGCCCTTAAGGATTGTCTTTTTAATCCATTTCTCTTTTAAAAATGGATTGATGAAGTGGAGTCCCTCCACCTGCCAGTGTGTCATGACTGACTGGTCATGTGTCACTGCTGGAGCCAAACACACTCACCCACCAGCATATCTCTAATAGCAACCAGCTGTCTGCTCTGTGCAAAGAGAAATATTGACATAAGTGTCTGCTAGAAAAGTATGCCCGTCTTATTATCTGGCCGTTGGCAGGAGCTGAAGAGTCTTGTGGCTCGAGGAAAGCTTCATTGCTCATATTTGTTGAGCTAACAAATCTGGAAACTCAGTTAGTGCCGGATTCAGTAGAGCCACTATTGTCCGTCATATTTCTGTGGCTAGCCCTGATAGCATACAGCCAGGCTGGCTAGGGAGAAGAGAAGAGATTGGATCACAACAGAACGCCAAGTCCCTTCACAAACCTGTATCCCTCTGGCATAAAACGCTGAAGCGAACAGTCCAGTTTGTGTTTATTTGTTTGCATTTAATCATTCGAATGAAAGCTCCACGGGAAACGTGAGCAAAATACAAAGATTTGCTTTCAAAGTGTCGGCACTTTTAGTGTAGAGCAGCCAGTCGGAATGCCTCTATACCTTTTGATTTCAGTTCAAGGCTGTTAGCACTTGCCAAATTTAGCCCGGATGGCTTGTTTGGTTGTTAAATGAATGCGTGAACATGTTCTGTCTTCACCAGACCGCAGGAGCATGATGTGCAGTATGCTGTTCTGACATAAAGCAGGAGTCTACCTGTTATTTTCACTATATTAATATTCAACACAGCTTGTTGCTCCTGTGCAGACAGGCAGTCGGAATGACAATGTAATTGGGGAAATATAGGGATTTTGGGAAGAGGCTAGAGCAAAGTAATTCCAAACTGACAACTTTGAAGAAGATCAAGGTGTATTTCCATGTTTTGGCAAGGTTCAAAAAACAATTGCGCATTTATGGGTCCCATTTTCTATCAGTTTAGTGAGAATTACAGTACTTGCCTGACTAAACATCTTAGACAAGAGGGTGTTTTGTCACAGCTGTTTGAGAAACTGATCTGATCCACTTGACAAGACAAACAAATATCAAAACAGGCTTTTGTGCCTCGCGTGACAAGCACGTTTTCACAAGAAAACAAACGGCGACGCTTTCGTTCCCTGTGATTGTGCATAACAACGTGTGAAAGGAAAACATAATAAAGAGGTGAGTTAACCGAGGGGCAGATGAAAGAGAGAGACCGCTGGTGTAATGTCAACTGAAGGAGAGGCAGACGTATGGATGATTGAATTCTGTCATTACTGCTTCTGGTCATGCTTGATTTCAAATAATGACAGCAGGTGCTTGGATATCACCAGGATATATCTGCTGTTTGCAGTCTGTCAGCAGACTGAGGTGGAAGACAGTGACGGGAGCCAAATCTGGACAGCAGGCTCTCCACACCATTTTAGGGTGTGTCTTCAACTGTGGCCACTTTTATGTCCTGGAGGATTTTTTATTAAAAGCCACATGTTTGTTTAACATTTTTCTATTTGTTATACAAAACAGTCTTAGAAACATATAGAAACATGCCTTTATTTTAGTTTATGTTTGTATCTAAAATGTAGCCAACCAGAAGACAAAAGTGTCAGTGACGAACATGCTCAGGATCAAATGTGATACGTGTGTGAATAAGGAAAAATCACACTGAATTTATTTCTAGTTAACAAAACATTTGTGTCATAACCAATTAAGCTTGTCAAAATACACAAAATGTGAATATATTTAATTGTGTGTATTTAGGATACATAAAATGCTGGATTAGGGCTTCGCAAGACAAAATTGTTTTCATTATTCACAACATGGACACGTTAATGGACAAATTAAATGAACTAATGAGAGTTTCTACAGTGAAAGAAAGAGTCTTACAAACCAGGGCTGTAAACCATTGGCACCAATAGTCTCTATCATCAGTTTAGCACACAATGCAAAATTCAGCCCAGTGCAATGACCAGGGGGAGATAATAAACCAGATAAACTAGATGAGTTACCTAAAAGGCAATTATAGTGTGTTAGCATCTTTTATCATTGGTTGCTTTGCACTGTGTTTCTGTGGGAATTTGTATTCCCTCTCTAGTTGCATCCTTCACTTTTATAAACTTGTTGATTACAAAAGCAGTAGCTTTATCCTAGAAGTAAAGAAGAACAATTATTGCAACTAACACTACAAATGATTTCATAAAAAGACAGAGCACAAGATAAAATGGGGTTTCCTGATCATGCAGGCTGATAGTAACTGATATTAGATAGCTACACCTCTCAGTGATATGAGCAAATCATTATACTTTAGGGATAATATTTCAGTGAAGTATTTAGAAATGGGAATCATTCCTTCAAGATCCAAAATTTACTGTCGGTTGATTTCAACCCGTCTTTATACAACAACACACAACAAAAGCACTAAAAGAGTAAACTGCATTACATACCAGCATTGAGCAAAGTTTAAAATGTAGTTGTATCTCACCTCATGAGGTAAATTGTACAATCCACACCCACAGGATGTTGAACTGACATGACAAGAGGATTTTTTTTCACACTTATTTTGCTAAGTGAAATCAAGCAAAGGTTAGTGACGTTTATCTTTTAAACATGCAAAAAACCTAGTTGTCAATAGGATAAGACAAACCTATTTTAGTTTTTTTAAACCTAATTTTTTAGTTTTTTTTAACCTATTTAAGTCTTTTGAAAGTACAGAAAGTATGTTGTAGTCGTAGTTTTGTTTTAGTATCCAAATGCTAAAATGAGGTCATATTGCCCTGTTCACACCTTCATTTTAAACTGCTTTTACAATAAACTATGGTATCCATGAATTCTGGTACAGTATCTGGATGTATATCCAACTGTACGACCTTCCAGTGAATAAATGATTGTACTCTTCACATAATCCATAACATTGAAGGTACAGCGTTTTCAGAATGTGGTCTCAGTCCAGATCCACTTAGGTTATCATTATTGCGCTCTTCACTGACAGAATTCAGATATATAACCACTGACACCCAAGTCAGTTTAGATAAACCAAAATATAGTCCATTGAAAAATATTATCAAACTTCAGCACCTGCACCTGCTAAAAGAGATACCCACACATATCACTCCATTTAATTGTGAATGTGAAAGAAACTGCTTCCATGCCATCCTCCATAATTTCCAATGTGCCAGTGCCAGTCTAATCTGATGACCCCTGAAAGCAGATCTTCCATAATGTTTAGTAATCTGTAGAGTGGCCAGGATGCAATCCTTGAGAAATATGAATGACAGTTCTTGAGCTTAGCTCAGCTCCAGCATGAATTCTGAGCTTCCGGTGTTGCTCTGGCTGTCGGCACTGGTAAAGCTTATTTGGAGAAGACACTCCATGCAACAGTCTGACTGCTAATGATTTACAGAGGACAGTATGTGTTCATCTGTCTATGAAAGAGGAATGGAGATATATGACATGACAGAAACTTGAGTATTCTTGGTTAATGAACACACTCGTTTCTACTTTTTCGTCGTGGTTTATCTCTTCATGAATAGTTCCATGTGAAGTCATGAAAATAATAACAGGGTATGTATTTCTCCCCCATTGCGTCATTCCGAAAATATCTGGAAAATTTCCATTTGAAAGACTTTTTTTCTCGCCGATTGGTGCCACTGAGTGTTTTCAAGTGACGGATAGATGAAAAAAACAGATAAAATATGAGATCTTATCCCATAACGTGCCTCTGTCGAAGCAGGAATTACAGGAAAATGACGAAAAGCCGAGCAAAATTACTGTAAAGGTTTATGTTATGTGTCATGCTTTGATTAGAAGACATCTACGTCAATGAGTCCCATCGCATGATCAATTCTCAATTGGTCCAGTCTGGCACTTCATTTCATTTAATCTTCCATGGGAGGACATCTGAGAGTCACTCCAAATTTCACTTGTTTCCTGTCAAAATGGAATATCACTCCTGCACAGAAGCCTGCTCAACCTTTTAAGAAAGTCGGTGAGAAGCAGAGACATTTTGTTGAGTTATTTTAGGCTGAGAACCAAAATAATAGCATAGATGCACTTAAACCTGTGAAATTATCAGTTGTACTGGAGATTTCTGCTCTGTGCTGTGATCTTTATCCTTTGTATATGGTGAAATAAAAGTCTTGTTGTGGGAAGCGTTTGGCACCGGCAAAGAATTTAAGACAAGTGAATGTCCTGGAGCAAGACTCGCATCCACAGGGAAACTGAATCGTTCTCCATACAGGCATGTGAGCTTTCAGATGTGCAGGATCTAATTAGAATCACCTCCTTTACCTTGTCAAGACTGGTTTGTGTTTGCATGTTCAAAAGAGGTTGTTGCACAGTCTGCACAGTCTGGGAAGACAGCAGTTCAGGAGGCAATGGGCTACACGCACATATTCACTGTGTGTGTTTTATCAGCATAATCATTTAAAGAAAAATATTAATTAAATACTTTTTAATACCTTTAAAGACTTTTACATTTACTTTAATTAATGAAATGTAATTTTAACATGTACTTAAACTGGCACAAACTTCACATTTTGTGTAAAAACCTAATGAGTCATACTGGCAAAAACATATATATTATATATTTATATATACAGTACATATATATTCATCAAGGTATAAAACTATATAAGTATTTCTGAAATATTAATTATATTTCATAATTATTTTGAATCTTTTTAAAAATCTTAAAACTTTATTTTCAGATTTGAGTTTAGATTTAAATGAGATTGAATCCCAGATTTTCAATGTGAATTTTAATTGGAACCGTACTGTATTTGTGAGGATTAGATTGCAAGACATGTCTAACTTTCTCGTTGCTCAAACGGGGGACTCTGGGCCCCCTGATTATTGCATGTCCTTTATTCAGCCTTGAGCTTGCAGTCATGGTATGACTTCTACATCACTCTTTCTGATTTTGTAATAGAGGCACCGAAACACTAAAGAATCCGTTTGATACACCATGGACAGGGCACATACCAGTAGCAAAAGCAGAGAGAGAGAAAAAGAGAGAAAGAGAGAGGGTGCATTTTAATGAGAACCGAGTAGTGTCTCAGCTCGAAATTCAGAGAAACACAGGGCCCTGCTTGGCTCACTCTCCTCAGCAGTGCATTGCTCTGACAAGCTCCCAGTTTTACTGAAGTGTGCACTTGTAATAACAAAGCCCCATTTCTATCCAGTCACTTGGTGGCATGAGATCTGCCAGACTTGATGTCTCGCTGCCTTCACATTTCTTCCTTTCTTTCCCCTCTTTCTTGTAGCTCTGCATGCGATACGAAGTGCGCAGTCATTTCTGGCTATACTCCATGTTCTCTCCTACTTCTCTGCTGTCAAGCTGACGTTGACAAACAAGATTTGACAAACAAGCGATACGCGAACGCTTAAATCTGCGAGAACCGCTTCACGTGCCGATGAGCAACGTTTCTACTTAAAACAGTGGAAAAAATATGTCATTCACCGTTCTGTGTGTACGCGGTGATTATAAGCCCGTATGGAGTAACGAAAGGACAGCAATCAAATGACAGATTGAATACTGAAAGCCATCATTTCACAGAACATTATAGTGCGGAGAGATGCAAAAAATGTCTGTAATTTCTGATATTTATTCATTGGAGGGAGATGACTTCCTAAAGAGAGCAGGAAATTGGAATTCTTCATGTCCTCACTTACATTAAATATGGATTGAGGAAGCGTATGATAGGGCCGCTATTTAAGTGTCTGGGGTTAAAGTAGGCTGTGATTGACCACCTTCTGTTCTTGGCTGACAAAGCTCCATTTACATGCCAGATCTCAAGACACTCTGATGACTCAATGGAGACACAAATTCTCCACTTTAGCGCCAGCAAATGAGAGCAGCATAAATGAGGAGATAAATGTTGTGAGGAACGTGTCTTTCCATCATGTTTTTTTATTCTGTGCTATTTTCACCGGCCTCCCAGGTTAAATGGCAGTCAGGCTGTTATAAATTTAATCCTTGATTAATTGGTCTTAAACGATGGTGGAAATGCTGTTTCTGAAAGCTCACTGAAGCGATAACACTCATGGCCATAACCACTAAATGCTGGTGAGTGATGTGATTAAACTATGATGTAATTGTGTACAAACAGCATGGAGTAAGAGAGATGTAGGGGGTATACGAGAGCAAATAACAGCAATAAGCGTGACTGGCTGAAGATGCCAGACAGCGAGAGATGAAATGAGACATCTGAAGAAACGAGGCCAACAATCTCTGATTTCTGCCCCCGAGCGACTGATGATTTGCCAAGTCAAAACAAACCTTCTCATTTGTGGGCTTAGTTAGCTTCCAAACCAAACCCTTGTTTGGAAGTCTGTAGGTCTCTGAAAAGCCCACGAAGGCTGTAGTTTAAGAAAAAATGACTGGAAGGATGCTGGTTAAGACACGACTCGACGCTAGTTTTGCTCCTGCTTTTGTTCAGAATACAGAACTAATGCTGCAACAGGCTACTATGTTCTACTGCAGGAGACTGACTTTGTATACACCCAGATCTATTTTTAAACAATGTGTAACATTTATACAAGTAATTTATAAAAAGCTTAAGTAATTTATAAAAAGCTTACAGTTGTTGAGTGTTAAGAAACGTCAGCAAACTCTGACAAGAATCCTGTTTTGTAGAGGGCTGCATGCACCAGCCAAAAAGTGACTTTAAAATGAAAGGAATTCTAATGAATCACTCTCTTCAAGCATATTAAACCTCTTTGCTGGCATCACATAAATTCTATTGGTGCTCCAGAGTGGGTGGGGGCAGTAGAGAGGGGGCAATAAACTGTTGTATTGTTTAATTATATATAACAGTAAATAAAAGTCAGGGAAATTAATAAAAATGACAAAGACTTAATGCGCATGAACATCCTAAACATTGACATACATTTCTAATATAATCTACAGGAAGCAGATAACGTTCACACACTTGAACAGTTGTTGTTTACTGACATGCCAGGGCAGATGTCGTTGCATTCCTTGCGCCGCTCTTTCGCATTTTGCATCATGCGGTGCAATCCTGGCATCTTTCGGACAGCCTGACAGTAATTTCCACACTGAATGTGTACAATTGCACAATTGAGCTTTACGGTGTCGTTCTCATCGTATATGTCACTAACCCCAGACGTCTATAAAAGATACAAAACAAATCTTTTGTATTCTAAAGCAGATTCTATCCGGGACTGGAGTGAGAGGAGAAGGAGGAGGATTTGAAATAGATGTGATCATTATTCTCATCACCACACTTGATTGTGTCCCTCATAGTAAATGTGAGGCAGCAGACAAAACTGGAGAATATTTTAGACATGTTGCAATGCCGGGCAACCATTTAAAGATACACAATCTGTACATTTCACTGCAATGAAGTGTTATTTAATTTCTCCATATCTACAGGCTGTGTGCATTCATGCACCTTATATACATCCTGTCATGTAAATGAGAAAATACAAAACGTGACATTTATATCATGAACATGCTTTGTCTTTTTAGCGTTGGATCTATAAGAGATGTCCTTCAGTGGTATAAAAACAAATATTATCGGAAAATCCCCAGCATGCATAGGTCACGGAGTCAGTCAAAGGAGCTCTAGATGATATTTAGTTGCACTGATAAATACCATGACATTTTACAAGATGGCCTTGCCTTAAAAGAGGACCTCCAGTAAGCGAGTGTATCAGTCAAGCCATCACACCATGCTCAGCATGTAACCGATTTAACTGTGTTTACACTGTATCCTGTTATTTCACAAGCTCTGCGGAGTGCTCCCTCCAATTACAGACAAATCATCCAACATGCATTGCCTTGAAAGCGAAGTTTTACCCCTAACTTGGTTCCCTTGATCAGCGAACAGCACAGCTTTTATCCACTTTGCATTCACAAACAATATGCAAACCGCATTCGCACATAAAAGCGGCGCAGAATCTTTGTTCTGTCACTTCCTAATGTCTTCCATAAAGGCTTCGCTTATTCATTAAGAAGGTTATCTCGCCCGCAGCAGAATTCTCTCAGATTTGAGGCTGTTACCCCTGCTGTGAGCAAGTGCACTACTGACAGTATGGATAGATCATTTTTAGAGTGGATATTATAGAATGATGTGTGCCTCATATGTTTCAGAGTTGACTGGAGGAAGTTCCCAGAATTCTCAGGAAGGTGATCAATCACACCTGTACATTAATTTCACTTTTACCCTGAGCTAACTGGAAATGCTGCAATGAGAAGATTCTCAGTCTGAACATTAAATATGAAGGTAGGTATTGGTCATTACTGGTTTAGACCAACTAACTTATAGTGTATAGCTGTATATAGTAGTATGTAGTTTATAGTATATACTATATAGCACTGTGTAGTATATAGGTGTATAGTGGTATGTAGTATATAGGAGTATAGTGGTGTGTAATATATAGTAGTATATAGGAGTAGAGTGGTATGTTGTACAGTACATATTAATGACCAGTCTGTGTTATCACAAATAACGCAAGGAAAATGACACTACGCAACTAAAAATCAGAGGCTTTTTTTATTTGGAGTGGAGACATCCTTTTTGGATTTTTTAAAAGACTTTCTATTTTGCCAGATTATTAACTGAACATGCCTTATTACTTTTGATCTTGTTGGGAGTTCACTGCAAATATTCATTGAAACAGACAAAATGAAACATGACTTTTTTGGTCTGTGGTATAATTAAAGTTGCAAGTTGTTTATTTGTTCTTTCAAAACAAAGAAATATGCTGATTTGATACAATGCTGCAGTTTTGTAAAAACAATGTGTATCTGTGCTTGTTTCCTTATAATTTGTTCCTTAATGTGAATAGAATCAATTAGCAGTTTAGCAGCAATATTTTTTCCGAGTAACGTAGCACGAGACAGACAGAATTGATTTGAAGGGCAACGCTTGTGACTGAAATTAACTGAACTATTAACTGAATTACATTTTAAACATTTTATTAGTAGCAAAATGCAAATCTGAGCTTTTAATTATGAATCCGTGAGCAACAGGCACCCTCAGGGATATCATGATAGTCAATGTTTTTATCCGTCATCTGTAGCTCAGTGCGCTGCGCTAGCTAGCACGCATAGCAGTTCATTTCTAGTATTATTAGGCGCTCACTGACTGTATCTGAAATAAAAGTACACTGCTATAAATAAGCACACACATAAACAAACACAAAAAGAGGCCATTCCGGTTCTGTCTGATGATCATCATAAATTCAAAATGACATCTCCAATTTCTTCACATTATAAGACCTGTGCTTTAGGAAGGAAGAAAAACTGTTCTTCATCTATGTGGAACTGATAGACAACCTCAGGTGTTTGCTTTGGGCCTGTCATCTGTGATGAAGCAGGCAGAGCTAAAGAGATTTTTATACTCCACTAGGGACAGAGTTAGTCTCTTACATACAAACACGATCATAATCTTCACAGATGAATACAATCCGAACTTCAAAACAACAGCGAGAGTTTCAAAAACGCCACTGTCTTCGTGTTAAATTAATATTAGATTAATACTAGATTTTAATACTAGATGTCTTCCACACAAAAAACTCAACAGCTTCATAAAATAAACAAATCGGCATCCACCACCATAAAACATCTCAAAATGCACCTGATACTTTTGAAATGGAAAGCTTTCCTAAAGGTGTTTCTTCATCTTGTTAATTTGTGTGGAAATACATTCTGTGGAATGGACATTTGTAAACAGCCTGAAGATATCATTAGAAACCAAACAGAATGAGGGCTGGTCTGCACTGTAATTGAAAGATAGTGGCCCCAGCTGCAGTACAACCAGCTCTGTTCAACACGCCGATGATTCTGATTCAAATAAAGGGTGGAGATTATTCCGGGTGGACAGAAATTGAATGATTAATTTCCTTTTGGGTTTCTCATGATCATAATAATGGGTAAGAAAACGTGGCATTGTTGTGCACAAAGCAATAGTACTCCTGGTGGTACCCACAGTGTGAACTTTAAAATGATGTGTTCCTTTACCTCGGTTAGCTGCTAGATTACAAATGAGTCACCAGCATCCCACGCCTGCATGCACATCCACCGTATAATAAAGCCATTTCACCCAGCACGAAATAAAAGACCATTTTCAAGTTCAGTGATTGGGTTCATAAACTCTTTCTGTCTGCCTAAAATATACACGCATATGCATACACGCCCATTCACATATCCCCAAGAGAACAAATGACAAAATACACAATTAATTTTAGATATAATGAGCAGGTTAAATAATCAGACAAGCAAAAAAAATCAGTAATCAAATTATTAAATAAGTTAAATCAAACAAAACAGAACATATAATTTTCCATTATGCTATCACACCACTTATTTACATTATATTGAGCACATTTATTAAAGACAATGAAACAAAAAACATACAGTCATATGATTTTAAGCACACACACTTTTGCAAAACATATCACACACAGATCTTTGAAGCTATATTAGTGAGGGCCACTCATAGATGCAACGCTTTTCATATTATTATTATGATAATTATTATTATACACTTCCCCTAAACCTCACACAAACCTGTTGACATTATTAGTTTTGGTTGATTTATCTGCACTTCAACTAGTGAGGACCACTTCAAATGTTTTTACAAGTCGTTTAGTTGACACATTTCATTACATTTATATTATATTATAAAATGTTTCCAATTTTCATGTTAAAGAATGTTTTAAAGCCACAAATAACACACCAGTATCAGACATAACCTATAATTACATATATAACTGCAATCATTATATGCTTTTCACGTTTGCTCATCTGCATTTATGCAAATTATAATGTCATATCACTTCATATGTGTAAAACAAAAGCAGTTGCTCCAACTTCCAGCTTAATCAGTTGCAAAAATCTTTGAAAAGATTTGAAAATCATCTTAGTTCTTGTGTTAATCCCCTGTCATAACCTTTCTGGAAATGTATTAGTCATAAAAACCATAAACTGTTGCCATAGACACTAATTAGCTTGCCAAGATGTTTTTTTTTCTAACATGAGCCTGAATTAAATTTGCCTCACATAGCATGAATGTTTCTCTCCTATGATTCTGTTCTCATTTAAATCATAAAGAATTAATTTAATTCATTGCGATTCATTTTGTTTGCTTTAAATGTTAATAGGTTGCGTGATTTTTCTTCATCAGGCCTGGTTAACAACAAAGAAACAAAAACAAAAATTGTATTCTTACTAAGTAAGATGTTTATATACACTTTGAGGTTCTTTTTACTGCATTAGTTTGTCTATCTATTACTCAACTGTTTAATCTGCTGTTAATCTCTTTCTCATTTGTACACATTTATAACAAAGGACCGCAGAAATCTGATACAACAGCGCCCTCTTCTGTGCGTCAGGTGACACACGTGTACTCTGTTGCTACGCTACATAGGGAAAAAAAATCTCTGCTTAAGCCACACTATCCAAAGCCCACTATTAACAGTAATGTAGTTGTGTAACCTGAGCGATATGCCTTCGTTTCCCCCAGCCAATGTGTTTGTCAGCCTGAAGAATAAGGGACAATATATAATCAGACGATCATTATAAATCCCAACATTATTCATCAATATAGACATAGTTTGTGAATCTTACAATCTTTCGACTTTATATCACATCACTTATTACCTGGTTCCTTACCTAATAAATAAATACATGAATGTGAAATATCGATTTGAGTTAAAACCATTCTTATTTAGATTTATAATAAATGTTCACATTAAAAACGAAAGCTGAAACAAAATTAGCGCATTTATTATCCAATGTAGTAGTTAACTAACACGTTTAGCTGCAATTCAACGTCATTTTCATTCTCCTTGTCTCGAGTATTTTTATATGGACTCATTTTTTATATGAAATGTTCACCAGTTTAAAGAAAACTGACGTCTTGCAGATCATTTTTTTATAACGTTGTAGCTATTGTGTGATAGAGGGGTGACAGAAACAGATGGAGACACTAGCACCAGTATGTTATATCTGAGGGCAATGCTCAAATATACAGTTTCCTTGTTATTTTAGACAGTCATGTAACAAGTGTGTATATGTATGAAACCTGAACTGACCATGTGCAACACAACCATTCACTGTCAATGAATTTGATACAACAATTACAACATCATATAGTGTAAATATACTCCTTTATTTGTAAAGAACAAGCATTTCATATCAAAGGAAAGACCACAAATTACAGCTTCTCTTTTAAAACTAGACAACCTGACAACCTTCACAATGTGTTATTTGTTTACTGGTGTCTAAAACATTGCTCTGTGTAAGAACTGATCAATCAAAGTCGAGAGGCTTATTTACTTTAAGGATTGTCCACTTCTATTGCAAAGGTGAACTGAGATGTACTGAAGGTAGTCTTGTCAATCTTCATGCATACTTTGAATGTGTATGACAGCAAAATTATAGACGCCTGCTGGATAGAAGCCCAAATTAACTTAGATATTAATTTAAGTTAATTCGTATTAAGTTACACACAAGCAAAGGAATATCAACAGGGTAACCAAAGCAAATGCTTCTATTTGGCAATGATAGACATTTTGTGCTGGTTTCTATTTGGCAAAAGTAAACACCTTTTATGCCTAAGTGATTATATCAAGGATGCGTCCTTTATAAAAAGAGGCCTCTGTTACTGTATAATTATTCAATCCCTTTCACAACGAAATATTTTAAGGGTAGAGCTCTTACCTTGAAACTCTTTCATAATGCTTTTATGTGCCCACCTACTCTTTCTTACGAGAGCTGTTCTTATTATTATTATGCCCATTAATGGCATTTGAGTTCAGTTTCCCTTCTGCCATTAACTTCTTCATGCAGTCGTGTGGCCCTTTTCCCATGTATGCAGAAGGGTAGCGGTACGAGCCTCCGATCCGGTCCCACAGGGTAAAATACTGCCCATAGTTGTAGTCAAAGAAGAGGTGGTGGTCTGTGTGGTGAGCTGAACCGTTAATGACCGGGTCCAACAGGTTGGGAACGCGGTAATCTCCGTCGTGAATGGATATGGTCCACACATTGACAAACACGTACAGGACTAAATACAGAACCTTGTGTAATGGAAAGAGGAAGGGGTAGATGTGGTAGGGGAGGCCTTGAAGAAATCCGTCCACAGGGTGGAAAGCGTGGCTGGCAAATGGAGTCGGAATCTTCCAAATGTGGTGCGGTTTGTGGAAGTACTGAATGAGGGACAAGGTGAAAAAATGGGTGTGATTATTAAACAGTGATTGGTTATAGTAGGAACATTACAAAGATGACAGTTTTCCCCCTTTTTTTGTGCTGACTGGGGACAGGGGGGTAGAACGGGTTTAAATATGGTAACATGTTAACAGGCAACTAAGCTGTGAGAAATACACTCTTATTAGTAGCTAAAAGCATAATCACGTCATTAAATATTTAATAAAAGAAAATTAGAGGGAAGGGTGGAGAATATATAAAAGTTTGATTGCCTTCAAATTCAGTGAAAACTAAAGAGCTTTCTGCAAAATATTTCTTAAATACCTTATATATCAACTTGTGGTGAAGAAATCTGTGAATCCAGTAAATACACATGTCGGTAAAAAACAGGAAAGACACCATGCTAAAAATCAGCCCAGACCAACCTTTAAAA
>JAZGTK010007602.1:0-19197 GCA_036877625.1 Ambastaia sidthimunki
AGTGAATTACACAATGTATAACGATCAGTCATCTCTGCAATTATATGCCAACATGCTTGTAGTGCTGTGCTGTAGTAATTCCTATGCTGTTAGTTTTATCTTTAGGGGCCAAGGACCGAAGATGCTCTTTGCAGCTTCCCAAACTTATCTCCTACACCACTTACATCATATTCTTGTCTTTTTTTTCACCATAGGGCTTGCTGTGTCTTCAGTGCCTGGCCCTGCATTCCTGCTTACATTGTTTTAAAAATTGACTACTGACATGTAAAGACTGAAATAAATAACTTTTCTGTTGCATCTAAAGTCTTAATTTATCATATTAAATATAATATTTATGGCCATTTAAAGCAGTTTCATGTATTGCACACAAACTGTGATAGTATTATCATCTGTGTAACTGTATTGCTTCGACCACACTGCTGTCACATACATCAATAAACATATTTTGGCTGAATGGGCACAATTCCACATAGACTAATTCAAAACAGAAACTTAAAATCTTTTTTTAAAAAACTTAAAAAAGTCACCTCTTTTGGGAAAGAGATGGAAAAAACAACAAGGATAACAAAGCTCACAGGCTTTCTCTAAATTATTAAACCTTATCAAAACTAATACTTCTATAACTATAAATTAGTTTTACTATTAATGAAAATAAATGGAAGACATGGGTGGATGTATTTGTTTTCTAGAAACAAATACTGTTGCTAAACACTCCTCCCACTTTTAATAGAAAGTTTCTGTTTGTTGTGAATTGACAATGTTTAGAATAAATCTGCTCTTCACTTGGCTTTCCAAGAGTAGTTTAGAAAAAATCTAAGGTCCTGTTGGTTTAGTCCACTGCAGTTGTGGTGCGAGAACAGCAGCCCGGGCGGCGCAGAGATTCCAATAACCCCCTTTTTTTCCTATACGTTGATCCTGAGCTGAGCTGAGATGTTGCTGTGTTCTGCCGAGAGAGCTTTGCTGCTATTCCTTTAGTCTCTTTAATCTGTAGCTCCAGATGTTGCTGAATTGCAATACCAAGTTCCTCAGGGTCAACCGAGGCTCCATACACTTCCCAGGTCATTCCTTCTGCATCCCATTTCACCTCCCTTACAGGAGACTTCTTATTCTTTGTCAGCGTTTTGCCACTCCCATGTATCTTCTCCTGAGTCAGACACACTTCTGGGAACACATGCTGGGGTTGTTCCTCAGAGTCCTGACCCACTTGCACCCCTACATCTCTCAGTTCTTTTTGTGAAGTCATGGTTCCTGCATCTTTTGTGGTTCCTCCATCTTTCCACTGCTGCAGCTGGGTCCCAGTTGGATGCACTGGACCAGGCCAGGAGCAGTCGAGACTGCAGCAGCGGAGCAATCCCTTGCTGTCCAATCCTGTCTCGCTGACAGAGCTGATGAGTCGAGGAAGAGTGAGCAGGTTGCCTGCTGCCACCTGGCCCCTGTAGTTCTCCTGCATTCCTACTAAGTGTGGCAACAGCTGCACTGGGGCAGGAATGGGCTGTGGATGGCAGTATGCTGCAAACGTGTCCTCTATCGCTCCATGGTGAAAGTGTAAGTTACAGCAAATAGCCTCTTCAAATTTTGGACAGGTGGAATTTGGAATGATCTCACTGGGCACGTGTATTTGGGCAGATGGGCTGATCTGAATGTAGGCTTTTTGGGCTGGCTGAGTGGGGCTGCCTGACCCGCTACTTCCTGCTCTGGTGGACATGGTAACCGTATTGCTTTGCTGAAGTGGCATGGCCTGTTTACACACTAAAGAAGGGAAGGATTTTGCACAGGCTTCTTGCTCCTTTATTGGGCAGCAACATGCACCAGTTTCACAGTGCTGAGATAAAGCTGGGGCTTCTTTGAAAATCTGCAAGCTGTCAGAGTGGCTTCTCTGTATTGATAACAGGTTGCGTTCGTGCATCAATGATCCTCCACATGCCTGTTTATTCTGATGGCTTAACACGCCTCCTGGCTGTAAATCCACACCATCAGACACATGAGTCTTTGTAAGACAATGATGACTTGTATGTTGTTGATTTGTCACTTGATCAGAGATGATATTGCAGGTTTGTGCAGCAGTTGGGCTGCTGTTTTGAAGGTCTTTCGATGAGCATGATAATTCACTGGAGATCTTTATCAGTTCCTCAGGCTGGAGGAAGACCTTCACCTCAGCTGGACTCAGTTCAGAGTCAATGTGCTCAGCAGTGACAGCAGGGTTTGAGGAAATTGTGCCCCCTGGTGGGAAGCGTTCCATCACGGGCTGTCCAGTCTCTGCCATCAGGGTATCTACTTAAGATGAGAGGAAAGAAGCATTATTAATGCAATTAATGTTTTTATTAAATTGTTTATTTGAGTTATTTTACTGCTGCTCTAGGTAAAAGCACTTGCAAAAGTAGACAAACTTTTTCATTCATAGCTTTGAAGCAGATTAAGCCTGGATCAGTAAGCGATGACTGCAACAGATGTTTGAAATCAAATTCTTGCTTATTTAAAACAGTAAATCATTGTATCCCATTTTTATCCCATAGAGCACTAGAACTACCAAGAGTAATTCTCCATAGAATGACCAGGTGTGGTTGTGGTGCTTTTCATATGCCAACCTGTGGATTTTCATCTATGTTTTTGCATATCAATCTAGGATGGTGAGGGTTGTGCAAGGATTTGGCAGGCAAGAATGTCTAGGAAAACCTGTTTGTAAGCAAAGATTAATTTTAGTTAAGAACTAGGTTTTAGCCTGGGAATTATTTTGTGCCTCACAGACAGGATGTGCAACAGCTGTTTTCCCCTACAAGGGTCTGAATCCCTCATGGGTTAATCTCTTGTATTTACAGGCTAATGTTGTTCTTATGCTGGGAGACAATGAATAGATATTGAAAACAGCCAACAATCAAAACAAGTTTTACTGTAAAGAGATATGTAACCTCTTATCAACAGGAGAGAAAATAACATCTAGTCTATCAAAATAAAAATAAATGCTATTAATTGCATTAGATAAGCGAGACAGCCACAATTTCTCTCTATTAATAAATTATTGTCTCTGCAAATTATAAAACACAGTAAGGCACAGTTGGTTTATATTAAGTCTCTTTAAATATTCCTTAATTTATGATCAATAATCATCTCCTTCACATATTTTATTAAGTTCTACGTCATACATGAAATGAATGTACTACTGTATACAGCATTCTATAATAGAACAAACAGTATTTACAGTATTCTTTTACAGTATTCAGTAGTAACAGTATTCTTTTAAAGCATCTATTCATCTTTTTTCTATATAGTCCAAAAATACCTGGTAAGGTAAGATCTCCACCCTGTGCCTACACACACCCATTCATACACACACAAAACAGGACCAACAGCATCATACAATGTTTTCAAAAGCAACAAGACATGCCTACCTTGTGTTCCAGTCAAGCTTGAAATGTCCTTTGATCCTTGTCAGCTCTGCCTTGACTTTACCTGCCCAGTATCTCTCTAATGGTCTGTGGTGTCATCCCCAGTCTCCCATGAGTGTGGCGTCAGTGCAGGTCCATATAAAGTAAGAATTAGTAGGCAGGGTCTACACAGTCACTCCATCACACGTCACCCATCCTGGTCCTCTTCTTCAACATCCCCACTCCAACAATGAAAAAAGATGGAGGGAGCGTCGGGATTATACTCCACTTTCATCTGGTTACAAAGCAGCCTCAGTCACATCAAATCCCCATGGAGGAGGGCATGTGTGTGCGTGTGTGTGTGAGAGAGAGAGAGAGAGAGAGAGAGGAATGTGTGTGACTGTGTTTGTGTGGGTGTTGTGGGGAAAGACTGTACGTGTGATGTGGCGGAGGGCTGGAGAGAGGAGCTGAAGGAGATTGGATGCAGAGAAGAGGAGGAGAATATGGTGACCACTGAGAGAGGTGCAGTGGTGATCAAATCTCTAGCGTTGTGACCACTTCATCCATCTGAAACACATGAATAAATGTAATGAAAAACAATGGTTAGTCAAATTAGCCACACAAATTGCTTTCTCTTTCAATGTCTCTCTCTCTCACTTACTCACTGGCTCTCTTACACGGCTTCTTCAAAATGGCCCTTACCTTCCATTATGCATAAGCACAAACACAGAGTGGTAATTTACTCTTGTTCACCTCTTTCATTACAAAGAATTGCCACTCCCTCCCTAGGTCTCTGTGCCTAATCATCATTCTTCCCCTGTTGCTATGGAAACAACATTTCTCAATGGGACTGGAATGATTCACTCACCAACTAAGTTCCCACAAAAAACAGTATTACTGGCCAACATTGCATCAAATTTGTGACAACAGGGTAGCTTAGAGACATTGTTGACAGGTGTCATGCTCTCCAATCTGTACTGTACAAACACAGTTCTGTAATCCAACTATAATATTGACAAGTTGTTCCAGAGACAATAATTATGTAACGCTTCTGTCTGATCATCTGTCTGCTTGTCTGTCTGTCTGTCTGTCCATCATGTCTGCCCAAAAGGGGAGACTTGAAGAAAGCTGTGACATTTGGAGAACATTAGCCAGGTACACACAGATTAAATACAGAAAATAGACCAAGAGTTTGTACCAGAGAGATACAACAATCCCAAAGCAGCCAGCATCAATCAGCAGGTCTTTTTATGAGGACTGATGCTACATCTGTATCAACATTGGCTGTGACCCCATAGATGTGCCCATTTTTTAAATGAAATTGTGGTTTGCTTGTGTCGCACACAATTTGATGGGCAGAATAACAATTCACACTGTAGAAAAGAATCACAGCACCATTATTCAGTACGTCCGGCTGTAAGAAAATAAATGATTTGGCTTTATTTATAAAGTAAAGAGTCTTCAAGGCTGTGTTGTTAATAAGAAAACACAGGTGACCTAGAAATGAAGGGCAGCAGATAGGAACAAGGTTAAGCAATAAAGCTGCATCTAATAAGTAACTGCTAACACCCATTCAGTGACTGATTATAAAAAAAATACCTTTTAGTGACAATAAAAAAAAGACAGAGAATGAGAGAATTATTTAATGATGGTCAAAATGGTACAAAACAGACTTAAAAACCTGAATAAGATACATATAGAAAGCATAAGGAAAGAAGAAAAAGTTCCTACAGTTTACCTCATTTTTAGCTAAACGTATTACTTACGAGAACATTGTTAGAAACTCTTTAACAGACTGAGTGTGTGATAACAAAAACTAAGCAAGACTATTAGCATTTCCATTACTAAGCAATTGGAGGACAGGTAATACATGAAAAACCACATAATACTAAATATTAAATCCTTCCATAGGGAATCTGTATTAGTTATTTTGTATCTTTTTGCCTCATGCTTGTTTATTTACTGAAGATAATACGTTAAGTTAATAAGTTAATTTTTTTGTCCTTTTATGAATAATTATTTAGACTGACCACAATCATTTTCTTACCTTGCATAAGTGAGTCTTGTGTGTCTGTCTCAGGTGTTCTTTATTGGGACTTTGAACTTTCTCTTATGAAAGACAATCCTTCTGCCATGAATCATGGCTGTTCCAAAGGGCACAGTTGTTCCTTTACTCTCTTTTCCCTGAAGCAAAGTTTTATTCCTGTCCACATGCCTACCTGAACACCAGCCACACCCAAACTGCCCTGTTTACACTCTCATGCTGAAAAGCAGAACCAGAATTTGAAGTTTCTATCTTATAAAACATCCTATTTTTGCTACCTTACATTTTTAAATTTATTCAAATTGTCTGTACACGTTATTTTAACTCAAAACATGTTTTCAAAAACGCTTTAAATATTGATTGGTGTTGAGTTTGAGAGAAAAGATCAAATTTCTTAACTTACTTGGATGAAATAAAGTAATATAAAAACATGTTGTCATGACTATTTGATCACATCATTTTTTTTAAAGTATAACTGTTCTTTATCCTGAGCCACTACAAGAGATGCTTCAGCAAATAAACTATAATAATATATTAAACATTATAAATATGGATGATGAATATGTCCCTAATGAACAATGGAGGCACACAGTCAATAATATCACGGCTCTGTTAGGTGCCGTGTCTTGTGTGACATGAGATGGGCAGAGACCTGTTGTACTAATCTCCTGCAGAGACTTCACATACTGTATGTGTCATTTGGCAGAGCTTCTGCAGAACATGTCTATCGTTTGTTTACTGTAAACATGTAAACAAAACCTCAATAGTGGTTCCTTCAGCTGTCACCTGAAACAACAACCTCACCAGGTTATAAGTAAAATTTAGCTGAATGTTTGTTTAAACAATTATCTATTATTTGTCTTTAAAATTAATAAATGAATGAAAGAAAATTCCAGGAATCTCAGGTGTCCTTTAATAGAACTCTTTAAACCTTTAATAGACGCTTTAAATGTGTGTCAGTTTCTGGGGGTCAGTTTACTTGGGCACCTGTAATCTATGGCACAGTATTGCTTTAACAACCAGTCGAAGGTTCTAGAATGACTAACAAAAAACGAAGAATTCATTACATGAGTTTACTGAAATATTAGGTTACCATGAATAACAAAGAATTATATTGTAGACATAAACTGGCATGAAATAAGATAGCTTAGTGAAAGCAATAATTACAATAATTGTTAAACTGATTTTCCAGCATTTTTCCAAAGATAATAAGATGTTTTAGTTACCTACAGCAATTGGTTTGTCTATTGCTTAGAACTTATTATTACTATTATTACTATTATTATCATAATAAACTATATTATAAACAATATTATAAAAAATATTATAAGCATATTCTGCAATGAGAGCTGCCATTTACAGATGGGTCACAAAAATCCCTATTTGGTCATAAGAGTGTCCCTATTGTCTCCATCTAGTGGTCACTGAAAGTTGTTTTTAGGTTTTGGGAGTCACCATAATAATTACCATAATAAACATTTCACCATAATAATTGTATCAGTGCTTTACTAACAGAAAGTGCCAAACTGGTACTAACATTTTTACCATTGTAAAGATACCTTAATTATATTTATATATTATAAATGCAGGAATTTTTTTATTCTAAAATGTGGCTTGAATAGTGTGGCACGGTTAAATAATATATTATTATAGAAATATATATAATATATTATTAAGGCTTGAATGATATAAGAAATATCAACCAGCCCACACAGAACAATCCCAATATATATACATTATCTGCCATAATGTTACTTTATTTCCAGAAACAAGCTGTTCTGGTAAACCATACAATTTACACACAAAAATAGTCTATTTATTTAAAAATGTTATTCATCTAACATCCATTAATATAGCAGCAGGACCTAACACAAAAGTGCAATTTTTCAAGCTCTGAAGAGCCTTTCTAAATCATGGTGGTGAGCTACACTGCTGCATTAAGCTGTATTCTAATTTTCTAGTTGGCCATGGCTGAATCCCATCACAGTAGAAGCAACCTTTAGCTTGTTATATCAGAAAGGTCAGTCATTCTGTCTTACTGGGAAATACTGAGCTCACACTGTCAGAGACATGCCTGAAGCAAAGCATTACTTTCCCTGACACCACAGTCACTAAATTAGTCTGTTACGTCCATTGTCTGAGGTCTGGCCTTGACAATAATTGAGTAAACAATGAGTTTCTTAGGACATATATACACAGATGCAAACACAACAACAGCATTTACACAACACTAGATTGCTAGATTGCTTTTGAAATTTAAACTTATGTTAGGAAGCTCAAGAACTATTCTTGATATGTTTCTGGCTATTGCTCTTACGATATGGAGATTCAGAAGTATTTTGTGCTAACTAGAAATAAATGATCAACATGATCAAAGAATCTGCATCAAAAAGCCCTACACCACAAAACCGAAGTCGTAAGGCCAGCTATGATATGAAAATAGACATTACAAGTTACAACTCAAGACATATTCCCTTTTCTAAGCATTGTTTTTTACATCCGACGTTACATAACTTGAAATATATATTGATTAAGCAGTATTGATGTGTTCTGATGGAAGGAATATTTGCAGAAATAAGTGCAGTACATTATCCAAATCGTGAAATTAATCATTTGAATTAGTGTCCAGGGTTGGACAGTAAGCTCATAAATACATAAAGCAGCTTTGCTAGGTCTAGTATTAACCCTTAGTTTGGACATCCATAGACATTTTTACTTGCATGTTTGTATGCAGATATTTACATATTACGATATTTAAGTTATTTTCCATTTTGTTATTTGAATTTAGAGAGGTCAAATAACACCATCCCTTTCTAGAGTGGGCTGGTAAACAGGTATTGCTTTGGTGTGTGTAGCTAGATGGAGTAAGCATATATGTGTTTGTGTATTTTGTTATCTTTGTGTGGATAAGATGTCACAAATGATGACAGTGCAATAAGTCAGTGATGGCAGCACTGTTGATATCATGTGTAATCACGTGTAGTCTAGCCAGTCTCTGAAAGAACAGCCATCACTGTGTCAGCCTGCTTGGCCAACTTTGTGCTGGTGTGAGAGGATAGTTTGGACAGAGTGTCCCTCAGGTTTAGAGACACTATCTGTTCCCGTAACATGCCTGCAGGGGAGAAAGAGTTAGTATATTTAAATTAAAAAAATCAATTTTAACACAATCACTTTCTAAATGTTTATGTATTTACACTTGCAGTTATATTGACCAACAGATGGTCACTGTTTAGAGAATTTCTATATAGTGTATGTTTTAGTCGTTTGGGACAATTTTGACAATGAGAAAGCCCTAGAAAAGACTGATTCCCTATGCTATGCAGTCAACAGAGTAGAACTGTCTTCATTTCCAGATACTGACCAGAGTTGGCAAGGCTGCAGATGAGGCCTAAAGCACTGAATTTAACCTCCACAGCCACAACAGGATCCTCTAGCATCTTTTGCAAAGTGGCCAGGAGGTCTGCATCCCGAAATGGTTCTTGAACAGCCTCTGACAACAACACACATATATACAGTCAGAGAAGCAATAGATGAGCTTAGTGACCAATTCACAGGCAAATGACTGTCATGACAAAATGAAAATGAGTATGAAAAAACTGTATTAGGAAAGAAGAATGAGCTTTTGAATTTTAAAAGAAAGATTCAGTAAAAATATACTCTATTGACAGCATTTGTGGCATGATGTCAGTTACCATAGAACATAAATCTAACTTGTCTATCAGTTTAAAAACATTAACAGGCCAGTGTTGCAGTAAGCATATCTTTTACTCCAGTCTAACACTAACAGAAGTCTTGTGAGTTAACAGTTGTTCATATAGTCTTACCAATGTCTATAGCAGAGGCAATGGCCAAAGCAACCAGAGCCTCATTCTGCATGATAACATGCTCACTGGTTGCCATTGAGATGAGATGTTGAACTCCATCTGCTTTAATAACAGTGTGGATGACTTCCTTTAAAGACAACAGAGTGGAACATTTTAGAGAAGTAAAGGGGCTATGACTGCAGTTTTAGTGCATAAGGCATTACAGAGTAGCTTTGTGTCTCTATAAAACATACAGGGTTTCGGCTGTGTCGTATAAGAGCTGCTAAAAGGCGGTTGGCTTCACCCCTGACACCAGCATGATCTTTAGCTTCACACCACTCCATGACCCGCGCTAACAGAATCTCATCCTTCCCCAACACTGAGGCTGTTTCCTCTGAGAAAAGAAATAAAAGAGAACAATTTATTAGAAATAGAGAGAGAAAAAATGACAAATGTAAATACAAAGAATAGAACAGACACAACAGAGATACCATGGCAGCATTTTAGAGTTTGTTTACCCTTGTATTTAGTTACTCAGATCACCTTCGTCAAGTGAAATAATCAATGAATGTAGCTAGTAATTTACTGCGACAAAGCTGTTGCAGGTCCTTTGTCTAAATACTGAGCTCATGAAATAACACACTTCAGTGCAGGGGTGAAAATTACAGCCTCCACGCACCCTAAATTTGAATTGTTTAAAGAGGAGAATGTGGCAGGTAAATGTATAGTTTAGAAAAGCTTTTGTCTGAAAATCACAGCTTGGCTGTGAACTCCTTTTCAACTGCTAAATGTATGTCCTTTTCACTACCACTAGGTCATTGGGACCATGAGCTAAAAAAACATATACAGTACTGTACAATAGATAGTGTGTTCACAAGAGAAATTTACTAATGTTCTGTACAGCAGCTCTGATGTCAATAGAACTTGTCTTACTATTGATTCGCATAATATTAAACTATTTTATGTCACTGAGCAAGTTCACTGCTCTGCCGTTTACATCATAATCTGTCCAAAACCAGAATTTCACTTTTAAAAGTTTAATGATCACCTATTCCGGAAAATTTTAACCATAACCATTGTTTGTAAACTGTAAACTAGCCTTATGCATCTGTGATCAAACGTTATATACAAATGCTGTTTTCTTGACCCATCACCTTGGCCGTCCACCATCATGCGCAAAGTGCCCAGTAGTTTGAACTGAACGGGAGGCATGTCAGAGCGCAGAAGTGTCCTGATCCTCACCGTGACTCCATCCTCCAGCATACGCACCTTATTAGAGGCTACATGTAGAAAACAGGGAAACTAAGATGACAAGCCTATAACTATAACAAATAAGTGTAATTGAAAAGATAACTAAATAGAATACTGAATAGGCCATCACCAATGAGCATCAACTTAGTGATGGTATGATACCATAGCTGGTTAGCTGGTTAAGTTAGTTAAGAAGTCTGTTAGAACACCAGCAAACTACAACTGCCCAGAATGTAATATATGATGGTGATCATTCGTTCTGTATGTTTTTTAAAGGGAACAATGCTCCAAACATACAGTATGTATTTACAGATGGCTGCTTGATCATACTGAATTGCACTGAAAAAACTGAAAAGAAGAACCTGGAATGGCGAGGTTTCTAAGTGCGCTGAGGCCAGCATGCTGTACAGAAACATCTCCCTCTGTTACATGCTGCTCCAGCAGGTCCAGAATATGAGGAACAACCCCCAGTTCCAACATCTTCACACAGTTGCTGTCTAAGAGCAAAAATGATTGAAAACCTTTCACAGAAATTTGCAAGCAAAACCTTCTGCACATTCCACAAAAACATCACCTCACCATTTCTAGCAAAGTTAGCAATGGCCAGAGCTCCTGACTGCTGGAGCTCAGTATTTGTTGACTGAAGCCAGGCAAGAACATTCTGATACACTGTCCCTGTCCCTTCTCCAAAACACTTCTGCATTGATTCATCTGTAACAGAATGCATCATGTCTGATATAATCCATAAGAACTGTCAGTTTATAAATAAACGTTTTGCATGTAACAATGTACATTAAATATTTCTAAAGTGATAAAGCACTAAAGTAAATGAGAGACACAGACCTCCCAGTAGGAAGGATACTATGAGGTTTGAGGCCACTTTGATGCTGCAGAGGTCGTGTGTGTCAGAGCCGCCCTGAAGAGTTCGAATCATTTCGGACAGAGCCTCAGGCACACCTGACTCCACAAACTGCAGCTTCAGAGCATCTGAAAGACATGCACATGTTCTCAGGACATACAAGTGTTGCAAGTACATACAAGTAAATTTTTAGCTCATTTTTGGACAACAGCACCAAAAATCGTGACTAAGGCCCCAAGGTAGAACATTTTAAGCAAGTGGTACTGATGGTTATGCTGAAGCTGAGACTGTACGTGCCCCTGGTTTGGAAATGTGCCTCACCACTTTCTCCCAGTGACCCAAGAACCTCCAGTATGAGATGTCGACGTTCTGCGTCGGGTGCCCGCTTCAGCTGATAGGTCAAAACCTCTGCCACGCCCACATCTGCCAGAGCTTCTTGTGCAGCATCTGAGCAAACATGAGGTTTAAACTCTGACTGCATTGGACCTGAGACATGTGCCACTTATTTTTATGATAGACTTTCTCAACAATTAACTATAATAGATAGAATAGAATGAGATAGAATGAGAAAAATATCTGAGTTCTTCCATTAATATGAGTAACAGGCTAGTAGGAATATATTGGGGTGGCACTGCTAAAAAAACGAAGATGGCTCACTATTGTAAAATCCAGTCGGGCAGTGATTTTTGTTTTATTAAGCATAGTTTTAGAGCCCCCACATTTGTCTTACCCACTTCAGCGAGGTTGCAGAGTGCCAGCAGGCAGACGTTTACCAGCGGGTCATTCTCAGGATACTGCTGCATTATGGTCACCAGCCTGGGGATGACTCCATTTTCCACCAGCTGCGTCTGCTGAGCAGCTAAAGAGAGAGAGAGATATAGGGAGGGTGAGTGAGTGGACATACTGGGGCAACAGTACAACGTATAGAAGATGTAAATGCAGAAATATAATTTACATGCGCTACCAGTTGATCTACAGGAAAGCAATGAAACGTAATTTTTTGTTTTGTTCTTAATGTATGTAATGACTATTGGCTTTAATCAATGACATCAAAAGTATTGCTCACCATTTTCAAAGCAGATACGTCCAATTGCTCGGCCCGTGTGCAGCAGCAGGTCCTGGTCTGAGCTGTTCAGTAAAGGCACTAAAGCAGTCACCAGACCTGCCTGAATGCAGCGTTCCCGCACAGCAGCTAACACACACAAACATCAGATGTTTGTTGTTTTGGCAAAACCACCCAGTAAAATAAATAGACCTAGTATCGTTAATAATAAGTTATCAGAATACCTCAATAGACATTTTAGTCAATTTTTGGAAGGGTATTTAATTGGAAGTTATACTGTGTGTGTGTGTGTGTGTGTGTGTATTCGGATACCATTGTACATTCAATTCAATTTTATTTATATAACACTTTTTACAATATTGAATTGCTTCAAAGCAGCTTTACATATAAAAATAAAACACTGATAACAGAATAAATGGTATTATTGCAAATGTTTATTGTTCATTATGAGATATAAATAGTTGAAAAGCTACAAAGGACATGCATTAGAAATACCCATCATTCCCGTCATTACATTGCTTTAAGCATAATGTATTCAGACTGCCTACTAAAACAGTATGTACATGGAAAGGCAAACAAAATAAAAGCAACATACTTAATCCTTTTTACCTTCCCTGGCCATCTCTGCTACCAGCAGGGTAACCTGAGAGGTGAGGGGACTCCTCTTCCTCAGAACTTGAGCCAGTACAGGCAAAATACCACTAGAAGCTATTTTCTCAGCCGTTCCTTTCTCTAGACATAAAAATAGAGCTTTTGTTTATTTTGAGTTGTGTATGTGTGTGTTTATGGGTTCATGATCATATACAGCTCTGTGTTCTATGATTAACAGGGGGCAGTAGATGGAGCAGTCATAGGCAAATTATTGGAATAAATCACAATGCCGAATATGGACTTTTTTCGGTAATAAGTGACAAGTATTACCATTTGGAGAGCCAAGGGTTCCCCGCTGGAATTTCCAATGAAACTATAGAATAACAACTTTGGACAACTAAAAAAGGTCTGTGTTTACTATTACATGAAGAGACTTTTAATTTTAATGTTTTTAATCTACATTAATAAATTACACACAGTCATACCTCAAACATGAACTTTGAAACCACTGTGTGCTTTTAAATATGAGCATACATTTAACACCAGTCAAAATATGCATGTTTCTTAGATTTCACCTACAAAGCCATTTAAAAAAATTTCCACACCTGATCTCTCATCTTGTTGCTTCAATTTTTTTACCTCTTCCCTCATGGATTTAGATTGTGTTTCTCTAGAGATGCTCTGACAGCAAGCCCTCACAGTAATCATCTCAGATTCAAAGTGGTAGGCGAGTATCATCTCTGGAGACAGTGACACAGATTCTCCATAACTGCTAGCAGGAGGCAATCTGTCATGAAAGAATGTTCTCCTCAAGAAAGACATCCACAAGGGCCAGTGTGGCAGGTCAAGCTGTCAGAGGAAGCCTAGCTACCATAGTAACATTGACTTTGTGTTCTTTTGTGGGGGCTGCTTTCCATTTTTAGATGCATCTGCGATCTGAAAGCACAAGGAATGAGCCAAGATGGGCCAGCTGGTGCAAACTAATTTGTGGTGGAGGCAAGAATGAGCAGAAGATGGGGAGCGAAATAGAAAAACAGAGAGACAGAATAATCAGATTAACCCTTTCCACCTTTCCCTTTGCTTACCCTCGCTTGTTTCTCTCTCTCATATGTAAATACGGATTACTTGTTTCCTGCTTGTGTCCCAGTCTGGTAGCAGGTGGATAAGATGACCCTTTGCTGGCCCTTGCAACGGATTGTCTTTACACATACTCCTACACACACTACTTTATGGAAACAGAGGCAAATGGCCTCTCACACCAGGATGAGTGTATAATGGCTAAATGGCTAAACTCAGCAGGACCTCTGACAACCACACTACGTCACTGTCACATGCGATCACAGCTTTAAAAAGGCTCCTAAATTGATCATGAAAACAGGATTAGATGTTGCAGTAGAACAGATATTGATGGACAGATCCATCAATGAATGGAATGGAATGGAATGGAATGGAATGAATGGATGGATGGATGGTGGATGGAATGATGGACAGATAAACAGACATGCAAGTGAAGAAATTGAAATTGAGCAATTGATGAGTAAATTGATGTAGAGACTCACTCTTCTCTAAGAGGAGGTTCAGCAGAACATCCAGATGAGGCTTGAGCTCCTCCTCCACCAGCTCTGTGCTGACAGTGATTCCCTTCAGGGCCTCACTGAGGGTTTCTGAAACAAAATCACACTGCATCAGCACAACATCTAAAAGCAACAAGTAATACAGTCTTCAGGCTATTTTCACAGTGATTCACTACTATCTCAGTTGTATAATTCTAAGACGAACCTACTAAAAAAGACCAGCATTAAATGTTGTTTCAGGCTGGTTAATGCTCTTCAGTGCTGCTTGGAACTGGTCCAGCTGATGGACCGGCATAGCAATGATGGCCATGATGGTCAACCAGCACTTTCTGATGATGAATAAAGCTGGATGACCAGAGAAGTCTTGCTGGTTAAGTGTGTTTAAAACCCTCCACATGTACTGTACATCAGCATCACATAATGGGTACCAACCTACAATACACAACATATACTGCAGACCAGCTTTGTTGATATCTTTCAGCAAAGAAATGTAAAGATGTAGATCTAATCTTAATTCAACAGGTTTTGTGAAGTCTATTCTCTCAATGAATAAGATTTCCCCCTTAATGATTGAATTTCAAAACCAGATCAAGACATTTCAAGCATTCTCTGCAAGTTACAAACATGTGGACAAACATGTCAATGTTGTTTAACTTCAATCTGCTGTGACATTCTTGTTTCCATGACAAAGGTAGGTGACAACCAGCATAGACCATCATTATTAATCATTGATGTTTCAGCCGCAACGTGTTTGTGTGGCTCAACTGTAGAGCATGTGGGTTTGAAGTATGAGGGAATACACATACTTATCAAATGCATAGGCTGAATGCTCTGTGAGTTGCTTTGAATAAACATGTCTGCCAAATGCATAAATGTACATACATACATTAAACATCATATGTATAGTTTTTGTTTTAGGACAGTATGATGCACAGTCTCCAGGCCCAGGAGGAAAACAGAGTGTAAGTAATCACCCTGATAATCCCTGGTAAGCAATTAAGCCTGGTAAGTGAAAATAGACATAGAGGGGGCCTATTAGACACAACCATAGCATCTCTGATCCAGTCACATTCAACATGAACATTTCATATTAGCTCTTTCCATTGCAGGAGTAAAGGGCAAGTGGAGAAAGAAGCAGTGCGTATGAGAGCTGGGTGGGGTTGAGGATACCCTGGGGCCCTCATTAACTCAGAGTGTCTGGCTCCCAGCATGCCCTTATATAAACACCCACACACTGAGGATAGACCTCTCCAACAATGAGGGTTAGCCTACATGGGGGGCTAATCACTATTACACGCTCACAACTGATGAAACAGTGACCTTTATAGAAAAAGCATGAGCAGAAGATCTACCATATCTGTAATTGTATAGCTGACTGTTGAGCTGCTGGCTCAATGCAAAAGCACAGACAGGATTAAAGAGTGGAGATCACTCACCTATTTCTGCCATGACCACAAGTCCAGTGAGTCTGAGCCTTTCCGGTGTCTGTGTGTGTCTCTGCAGCTGCGTGTGGTGACTCTGTGTGGAGAAGCAGTCGTTCTCAAGCCAGAACTGCCTAAAGTCAGTACAGCAGCCGTGATTCTCTTCCACTCCTCACCCTTCCCGTTTGTGCTGATCACACATGCGTATTGCTTCAGTCTCTCTCTCTGTCACTCACTCTCTCACTTTCACTCTGTGCCTGTCAGTGACGCCGCTGCATCTACTTTGGCTAATTCACATGCACTATTATTTCTGCGTCTCGCTCGCAGATGCGATCCCTCCCCAGCACTCAGTGTTCTTACTGCTCCATCCCTCCCTTTTACTAATACACTCTAAATCCTAAAGCTGATCAAAGCTCATCAGGTAGAATAGAATGAGGAATACACTGAGGTTGATACGCCACCCTCAGGTTCTTAGCTGGGGGGGTCTAAATGCTGTTTATCAAGATACTAGCATGACTGTCTCAGTGGTAAGGATAAATTTAAAAGAAGCCCCTGCAAACAGTTTTAATACGTTCCACTAACAACCCAAGAATAAAGTTTTTGATATATATGATATATAACATTAAAAAAAGTTCTACTAACTTTATCTCTTGAGAGAACTTATAGAGAACTTTTAGTGAACAGCAGCCAATGTGAATGTTTCTTGTTAGCTGGGCGTACACCCAAAAATGAAACCCAAATCTTTTATTTACCTGTATGACTTCATTTGCTCTGTAGAAAACAAAAAGAATTATCTAACAGAATGTCGTGGCGTTTTTTCTATACCGTAAAAGTGGATGGAGATAGTGGTCAGATCAGCTTGCTCATTCTTCTAGATAACAACTTTTGTGTTCCATTTTAAAACTACAGGTTTAATAAATAAATTGAAGGTAAGTAAATAAGCATTTTTATTTTAGGGTGAACTATCCCTGTACATCTCTAAACATGATTGACATGAGTCACAGTAACAATATGTTTGATATAAGCTGGGTTGGTGGGGCAACAATGATATTTTTAACTACATGTTTGAACTGTAAAAGCTATATAGATCAATAACTATACAGCACTTTTACTCTGGGCACTCTCTCCAGCACCATGACTTGCATGGGAACATAACAATAGAACAGTGTATTTCATCAGCAGAGAGCAGCAACAATCATTTGAATAAACAGCAATTTATAAGCAGTTTAGAGAAAACAAATCAGTAGACACGATCACAACAAAACAGTGCGTCCTAAAATAACCCAGAAAGTTTGGGGTTTGTTATGCCGCCTTCCAAAGAAGTACTAATGCAGTATCATAGTATTGATTGTATCAGTTGATACCCATAGCTCTTTGATACATACCATGGTATTGACTGATTATATTCATGGTAGTTATTTATATAGTAATCCAATTTACTTCACTGAATATGATGCTACTGCCAACATTTAAAATGGCACATCCAAAAACATGTCGGTCAATGGTATTTTGGCACTTTTTTATTAGGTTTTGTATTTATTTAAAAAAACTAAATCAAAACATTGTTTTTATATAGAAATGTATGTGGGTTGGTCTGAATGAGCTAAATGCATAATTCAGACCAACAATAAACGCAGTATTCTGTCATTTCCATGTAATAGTTGGAAGGGGGCAGTATTTCTACATAAAAGCAGCAGGGGGCAGTGTGAGGCCATCGATTTAATTTCACTACACTTAAAAATAAACGTTTTTAAAAGATTCTTCACAGCGATGAACCCATAGAAAAACCATTATTGGTTCCCCAAAGAATCATTCAGTCAACGGTTTATAAAAAAAAAATATTTTATTAACCTGCTGAATCATATGAATCTTATAGGGCATCATTAAACACCTTTTTTAGTGTACTGACAGATTTAGCTTTAAGTCTGACAGGCCCAAAAAGAACTGCATTTTACAAAGAGCTGCATTTTACAAAATGAAATTGTATGATTTTGCATAACCATTTTTACATGGTTGATGTGTATAGTTGACATATATGGTGTTATGGATGATAACAGAGAAGCAGATAAACAGTGGCCAGCATACATGCGAAGTTTGTTGAAGATGCCCAGATTGCACAGAGCTCTAATCTAGCCATATGGTAGTTACTTTGAATTTGTTTAATATTTCTGGACACTTCCCAGACTTCCATTATTATGGATTATGTACTGACTGATGACTGTATATTAGCACATTTTTAGCATAATAAGTATAACACGCTTGTTTTAAACATGCATAAAAATAATCAATAGGGGGACAACTATACACATAATATTAGAATAGTACAACTCTACAGAAGACGTGCGGAACACCAAAGGAATACATATACAGTATAATGTCATGAATTATGAGTGTTATGAGAGTAATGTGCCACCCAAGATGATTTTCTATATTTTAAACAGACATGCACAGATGAGACTCCAGGGCCTCATTACTGGAATTCAAGACACTGAAATATCATTAGTGCCAAACACCTCCACAGGCTGCATGTTGGTGCCCACTCAGTGATTTAAAACTGCTCTTATATCAGCCTCTAACCCCAAACATGACAGCTGAAAACAATCAGGCGACTTACATCTGCTTAAACAAAACCTTTATTAGCCTTTCCAAATAAATAGCCTTTGCAAATAAATCTCAGTGAGAAGAACAAAGGTTAGGGCAAAAAGTCAAATGTCACACTATAAATGACCATTCTGACCCAAATTGATGTGCAGAGACATTCAGTTCCTGTGTTGTTTCACTCCTATTGATCAATCCAAGAAGAACACATTTCACAATATTATCATTTTAATCCAAAGAAATTCAAGAAAAATGGATCTACTCACTTAAACACATTAGGAATCACAAGTAAATATTTCAAGGTGATTGAAATATTTCATAAAATAATTAAACATCCCCAAAAACTAATAAATATAAACAAACAGAGCCCTTATGACAACACTGGTCAAGTTACCACCAGACTATCAAACTGGTAAATGTAAATAAAACAATTAAATTTTGTGACAAACGCAAGTGAAGACATCATGAAATGATTGAAACCCGTAATTAAACTGCAGTTCAGGTCTTGTCAAGCTTTGACAACACTGTTAGAGTCATTTTCATTCCCCCAGAAGTTCATTATGTATATGATACCTAAAGGAAATAGCACACATTTATGTGCACAGTGACAAGAGTATTTCATTCAAACTGA
>JAZGTK010007603.1:5579-19190 GCA_036877625.1 Ambastaia sidthimunki
TGGTGGCACCTTTAAAAAAAGAAAAGAAAGAGGCTGTTTATAAGGTCATAAGACCTTATACAACAAATGAGGGTCAAATCAGGATAAGTCACAAAAACAAACTGAAAATAAATAACACAGAGAAATGAAGACAGGCCGGTAGAGGACATGATTCCAGTTCAGTCACAGATGAACTTTTACCTAGATTCCCATCACCCTACACTGTACGCTACCCTACATTTACACTACAAGTACAACGATAATTGAAACAACTCCCAAAGACGATAGGAACACAATACGGTAAATAGAAAACCTCTCTGTAAATAAAACTAACATTATATATTATAATTTAACAAGAGCACTTTAAACATATACCAGAATTTGTAAATAAATTGCAACAATTCAAAAGAACCTGATGAAAACTTTGACTAATGCCAACAACTCTTTAAACACTTGATTTATTACTAGCCATTTATAAAACCATACATGTTTTTATACGTTTACAGAGATAATAGCCACCATTAGCATTTTCACTGAATTGCAACAGCATGTCAAAGTTGTCGTGTTAGCGGCTCTCCTGTTAGTAAACACTCTTTAAAACAAAACCAACATTTATACATTTTTTATGCACATGCCACAATGTTATAAACTGTAGCCTGCACACGAATGTAACTTCACAAAGTCACAAAACATTCAAGATCAGTCTTTTAGTTTCCTAGCGATGAGCTAAAACTGGAAACCGTGAATATCTCCTGGCTGAGAGTCAGGACAGAGAACCTAAGACTCGTTATTTATTATCCATTGCGGATTATATTATTAGTATACCTGAAAATAACTGAGAATAACTGAAAATTTTAAATGTAAAAATACTGGCTTATGAATTTCTAAATTTATCATCAGTATGTCTCATTGCTTTAATAACATCATGAACTCCATGATACATACTGTGGTTTGTTATAATTTTTTAAACACGTCCAAATCACTTAGCCAACCTGCAATGTGATATGCATCCACAAGATGGCAAAGAAGCGACAAGTAAACAAAATAATACCTCAATAATAAACATTTAAATGAATATACGTATAATAAATAAATAAATAATAAACCTATAACAGTTCATAATAAATCAAAGCACTCACTATGGCACAGATATATAATACAATATAGTTAAGAAATGTAAAAGCGAAATAATATAGCCTATAATGATTAAAGCAATTATCTTGATAAATGATAGTTCTACACTATTTTAAGGTTTGTTCTTGTGTGTAACAGTGGTCTCATTGTAAAGCTTGTACTTTCACAAACAGTTCGTCTAGAACTCGGGATCATTATCACATGATAAACTCACCAGGACCAAAGACAGATAAACTCCCCGGCCCCTATTGACACTACCACATATATTTATATATATATATATATATATATATATATATTACAGTCTGTCCTTAGATTTTATATTACAGTCCTTACAGATGTAGGACAATGTAAACCTAAAAAGCAGTGATTGCCACATAATTGCCAATAATGGTCAATTAATTATTAATTGTTAGCATAGACATCTTCCTCTAGGTCTCTTATCTTAGAGAATTGATTTGAGGACTGTGCAGTGAGTGAATAAGCACCATTCTCTATTGTTTTGAAACAGGGCCCCATACACTGCTTCAGTGATTGCATCACACTGCTCTCATTAAGTTAAACCACACTGTGTTCCCCTTATCCAAATACTGTTATTTCACAACAAGCATCCCCTGATCCTCCACATGCAAGAGTGGAAATCTATTTAAAGAATTCAAATTCGTCATTAAATACTTATCACAGTGTTTGTGCGCTATGTTAGCGCAGTTGGTTCCAAGGTCCATTCAAGACATGATGTGTTTGTACAGCTGTGCAAGGAGCAAGCTGTCATTCTGCTTGAATGGACATCTACATTTTATATGTAACTCTAAGCACAGTAACGTATACATGACTCATCAACCAAGCAACAGATTTTTGGGTTTCATCTGCTACATGAAAAAATAATGTATGTTTTAATAGTCTCCAGCACAAGAAGTGCCACAGCTGGCAAATGATGCCTTTATGTGGTTTGTTAATGATGTTACAACCCTGGTAGTCAATCAAATAGTCACAATTAACAAACAAATGAAAATAAGTGCCAGTGTGAAAGATAAATATAAAGATTTACTTTGTATATTTTATTGGTATGTAATACTTTTTCAGAGATTAACATTTCTGTATTCTGAGTCTGTATTTATTGGCAAAATGTGCTTATTAAATATATTAAACACACAAATACAAAAATGCATTTTTTCATTTTAACTTATGAAAAATAAATATCTGCTATTAATATCAACTGCATCAATAAATCCTATTTCATACTTGCAAACATGTTTTATGACTTTTTAATATCTATCTATCTATGGCAAACAATAAGAACCAACAACATATAACAAGGATAAATTTGTATTCTGTTTCTTGCATTTCACAGGTTTAAATACAAAACAGTCAATGGAATCTAATATTGCTTTAAAACCCCTTCTGAGACCCACTCACATAACTGCAATAAGCATATTTACTATAATTGTCCTAATTTTACACAATTCTTACAATCAGTATTACACAAACTTCCACATAATACGCAATATGAATATACGCTAATGTTATACTGAACCTAAACAGTTGATTCCATCTCTGTGTGTACATAATCCTCTACTTCCTTCCCATCACCCCATGCTACATTGTGCCTCTGAAGTTCAGCGTGCCTGCAGGACTTTCCTTTACTGGGCAAATCAGACTCATGCTTAGCTCTTTTGCTCGGATTACAACAAAGCTTGGGGCCACACTGACTTCGACAGGAAAGCTCACACTTGGAGTCACTAAATTCTTCAGAAATGGAGGAAAACTCTGGCTGAACAGTTGTGGCGTGAATGCCTTCATCGTGGAAGACGTCTTTAATGCGTTTGGCTACGTCCATGTAAGAAGCCGGATCGGCACATTTGATGTGAGCAGTAGCAATGATGCAATTCCCAGCCAGCTGCCAAATGTGCAGGTCATGAAGGGCAATAACACCATCCAGGCTCCGCAACTTACCATTCAGCTTGTGTACATCAATCTGCTTGGGTACCGTTTGCAAGAGGATGAGAGCCGACTCCTTCAGAAGCGGGAAGGCTGTGTAGAGCAAAATTGACACCATTATCACACATAGCGTTGGGTCTAGATAGAGCACCCAACACGGCCCTGCTACAGACACAGTTTTGTGGTCCATGTTGGATGGTTTGGATATGTTCAGGACTGATGCATTAACATGATGGTGTTCAGTAACGTGGCCGCTACTGCAGGGGTTGTAACAGGTCTCTTCACTCTGGCAAGGCGTCCACACAAAAGTAAAAATCATTGCATTGACCACCACAATGACGGAACCTAACGCATCTCCCAGCACGTGCAGGAACACCCCACGCATGTTCAGCTGCGACGCTGAATCAGAGCTTTGATCCAGATCCTCCAAAGAGCCGTTGGCCGTGGTTCTGATGTTTAGGCTGTCTGAACATGAAGAACAAACCAACAAGTCAGCAGGACTCATAGAAAGTAAACAAAGAAATAAAATAAGAAAAGCATATACAAATATATTAATTACATGACAAAGTTTCAACTTTATATATGCATAAAAGTAGCTGGGAGATTAAACTAAGGGGATTTCCATGTTTTTTGACCAATACATTTCCATGACTTGTAATTTGTGAATTTCTTTTAAAGACTCTTTACTGAATGTTTTTAATCAAATATTTTATAGTTGAGTATCCATTACTTTTAAGATTGTAGTAATTAAAATGACTTTTCCAGGCATGGAAAACACTTTAAAAATCCCCTAATATTTCCAAATTTTTCCAACGGCTGTTGGAGGCCTAAACTTGCATGTGGCATTAGAGTTCTTAAAACTGTAATGTGATTTTAATACCTGACTTTAACTCAGCTTTTCGATCTCCTTGTGAAATGTTGCTGTTTATCATGAGATTATGTGCCTCTTCATGTGTCTTCGATTTTTCATAATCTCTTTGATTTGTCTTCCGAACATGAGAGTGTCCACCATGAGAATGCCCACCATGAGAATGCCCACCATGAGAGTGTCCATGCCCACCAAACCCTGCGTGTCCGTGGAACAGGAAAAGACCAAGAACATTGACCAGGAGACCAGCAATGCCAACCCAAATGACAACGCGTGGATTCTCTATCTCATGGGGCAATGTGTAACGCTCGACGGCCTCTAATAAAATAGTAAAGCAAAGGGCCGTCAAAAACACAGCGTTAACTAAAGCTCCCATAACTTCTGCGCGGATCCATCCATACGTGTTCTTATCTGTGGCTCGAGCTGTCTCCGCAAAGCTCACAGCGATCAGCGCCACAATCAAGGCTATCACATCCGACAGCATATGAAAAGAGTCGGACAACATTGCGAGAGATGCTGTTATTCTGCTTATCACAACTTCAACAATAAAAAATCCCAGAGTTAAAAAGATCATGCACAGCAACCGTGCTCGATTCTGTCCCAAACCCATATTTGTTTGTCCGCAACGTTAAAATAATTAATAAGGTCCAAAAAAAGTTTTTCAAAAAATTTACATTTCGTCAAGACACTCCTTTAAATGTATCCAAATGTAAGTGTGTATGAAAATTAGTCATAAATAAGAGAACAATCACAAATACAAATAAACATGTATATGCTGTCGCTATTGGCAACTCCAATAAATGCCACTTGCGCGAAGCAGGAAAAAAGTCTGTTCAGCAAAACAAACATTAATCTTCAATACAAAAAACCGTCTCGTGCCATCGGCATGGAGTTATGATGGAATAAAGACGCTCGTGAATCTCCAAGAGAAGTTACACGAAATGTAAGACTTTGCACCCGGACCGGCAAACTTCTCCACACGGTCTGAGAGGAGAAACGCACTCCCACGCGTCCCCATTGGCGGAATATCACTGTATGCTGAAGTCACATGTTCAGTGACAACAAACTCTACAAGATTGAGACTCCACCGTTAACAAGGCAAGACAATTACTGTAGAGAGGTTTGTTGTTTCTGTAGTTCAACACGGCAAATATTAACAATTATAACAATTACATATAATTGTCACATTGCAATGACAATGCAAATTAATTGAAATATAATCTAAGATGTGCATAAATGCAATGCGGAAATAAAGTATAAAGATATAAAGATTATCGTCACCCATGAACTTCATTGTTGTTAATTTTGACTCACAACATATTTTCGCTGCTATCCACGTGCGTCACAGTCATATTCAATCTGTAAGTAGCTACAATGGCATTAAATCCTGGGCACCGACAGTTTTAACCATCTATTATTTTGCTTTATCATATGTCATTTTAATTCCCTTATTATTGCTGATGTTATTGAAACGTTAAGCGAGTCAAATGCGTCAGCAGAGAATAAAACGGCGCCACGATTAACTTATTAGTATCACGGGCGCGCCTGTGAGCGCATTCAGTGCCGGTGTGTGCAGACAGGAGATGCGCGCTGCTGGCTGCCTGTGGATATCAGTGCGCGAAGGAGAATGTAATAATGGTGCGTTGGACCAAGATGTTTAGAGCCACAACAATTTTCATTGGAGGGATAGCATTTGCCTAATTCAAAACGTATTTTGGTGTGCTTAGCAATGCGCATATTTTATTTCACAAATTCCGAGTATGGGCCACCATACTTGGCCACACGTCACTTCACTTTCACTTTATATTTTCACCCATATATCCAGATCTCAGAATCAAAAGTACCGTGTGAGAGTGTCTTATATTGAGATATATCAAAAAGAGATATGAGATTTCCTGTGCAAGGAGAACAATAAAAAAATGGAACTCAAGGAAAATCCAGAGTTAGGTGTATGTCAAAGATATCTTATCTGTGGTGAATACACACATTCCTTACAGAGATTTCAAACTCTCAAACTCCAAGCCTGTTGCAGGACTCCCTTGGGGGCAACTCCAAAACTGTCATGGTAGCCAAAACTGGACCATCTTTGTGCCACTATGATAAGACTCTTACCACACTGAGGTATGCTAACAGAGCAAAGAACATTAGGAACAAGCCAAAGATCAGTGAGGACCCCAAGGACGCACTGTTGCCTGAGGTCCAGGAGGAAATATCTTGTCTGAAGGCACAACTTGAAAAGCAAGTGATGCTAGGTAGAGAAAGGGGAAAGCAGAGGAGAAATAGTATGCGGCTAAAGAAAAGTAGTGTAGTGGAGAGTAGTGGAGAGGTGGAAACTCAGAGGGATGGAGATGTGGGTACTGTAGAGACAGTAAAAGATCTCGGCCTATTACGAGCCAGATTACAGCAGGAAACTTGGCACATTTGATGAGAAAACAAAAACTCTGGAGTTGCTGAAGGAGCAACAAGCTATGGAAACCATGATTGAAAAGTACTAGTTTAGTTCTTTCCACTCATCTTTTGTCTAGCCGCAAATTTACAGATTACATTAATCATAAATCACATTAAACATTGTGTGCTATGACTGTGTGCAGGCTCTGGAAAGTAAACTTCTGGTTGGAGGGAAAACCATCACTGATCATACAAATAAACAGCAAAGAATGTTGGAACTGAAGATGCAGGAGATTGCTGAGCAGGTAACAGTCGTAATGGACTGACCACAGAATAGCTGTAATACATAATTATGTAAATACAAATTAAGGATCAGAATCTGATATACACGTGTGTAATAAGTCCTGCAAAGAGAGAAAGAAAGGAGATGAAAAAACAATAAAACTGAAAGAGATGTTCTCCACTCTACAGCATGAGGTGGTATTTAAAACAAAGAGGCTTAGAAAAGTGTGTAAAAACACAGCCCATACAGAACTCAGTATTAAACACAGTATTAAGAATTTGTGTGATTGTAGTGGCTTACTAGAAAAGCTATCTGTATTATTATTATAGACATTGTGCACAGCACTCTTTGTTTAAATACTAAAAACCAACCTCTGTTGACACAGGCTGGGAAAAGGCTTTGGTCTTTATAGAAATATGACTGCAACCCGTGTCATGAAAGCTAGATCATGATGACCTGTAAGGCCATTTGTCTTTTCTAATCATTTTAAACTTTGTAACAATAAATCTTTGAATTTGCAATTTTAAGCACAATCATCTCCTGTATGCTTGAAAAGGCTAGGATCTTAGTGTTAAAAATGTATGAATTGCATTGCATTAAAATTTGAACCAAGTGGCATCTGCAAAGATTGATTTGTCAGAAATATGCCAAAAATGTCTTAGACTTTTTACGTTTTAATGGATGTATGATATTAGTTATATTCATAAAAGTAACGTGAATTTAACGCTTTGTTGAGCATCTACAAAATTAAACTTGATTTGTATACATTCTTAACACAGTACGCGAGTACTTGAATAATCTGAAACCTTTATCCAAATCAAAACAATAGGGACAGAACATCTCCGAGTAGGTGTTTTCCCTGAACTGTCATAGTACAGTAAGATGACGTTTCCCAGAGGGTCACATGATATGTCTCTTACAGTAAAAATCCAATATGGCAGGGATGTAGGTCTTGCACGGTAACTAAAGCAACATCAACAGTTTCTACAGCACCCTTGGAAAACTGGTCGATTTTTCACGACCGATCGCAGACATGAGAGAAAAACAGAAGAAGAAAAAGGGAAGGACATGGGCAGAAGCCGCCAAAACGGTAAACCTGCGGACTTCTTGCGCGATTGTTGCTTGTTTTCGCCTTGCGCTCCCACTTGTACAACTGTGTTTATGAGTTCATGACCCGCTGTTGTAGGCGAAGTATTGCGTATGCATTTCTGGGCCTGGTTTCGGTTAGTGCTACGAAAGTGCACTTAGATCCATGTGTGACGTAACAAACTAATGCGATCTATTTTTAATCGAATCGAAATTAAATGTGAAAGTCAAATTCAAATTCAGGCAGGGATTGAATAAACGTGTGAATTGTGACGTCCGCGTTATCAGCTGCTAGCTTAGCTCGCTTCTATGGACTAGTGACACTTCGCCGCTTAGCATGTTAGCTTAGCTCAGCTAAACGCCGTGCTTTTATGAACCTGCCAAAGACACTTTCATGTGACTCCAGATTTGTGTTAGATTTGTTTCATGCTGAACAAAACACGATCGCAGCGTAAACGTTTCGGATAGATGTCGATGTTATAAGAGCTTGTCAGACGGAGCGTGTTTACTTTTCATCATCGGTAACATGTCCATCTTTTGACTTGATGTGTTGAATTTAAGCAAACGTCCACTTGCGTGTAACTTCAGATCCACGGGACAACTTGTGGCATTTACAGTTGACACTGTAAATGAACAATGTATTTGTTCAAAGATAAATCCTGGGTTTATAGGATTTAAAAATTGAGCTTCGCATATATTATGTAGTATGTTATGCACCTGACTTGTTTTATTAAAGTAGTAAATATACTCAATAGCTGAAGACCTGACTATTATTTATTGTGCATTCATCTCAGCATAAACTAAGCTGATATAGTCACAGATATTCAGGTGTAGAATTTAATCTCTATATGTGTAGTTTCATAAATTAGCACTTAAACCTAAAATGTAAAAAAGTCATGGTGGTACCTAACAAAATGCCAAACAAAGTGTATTAAAGCGCCCTTCCATGTGTCTATTTTTGTAAAATATATACTGTTGGAAGTTACATTGGAGAGTATTTAAACTATTTCTAGATGTTAATAGATAGATATATTTACACCTGCGATAAATTACACCTGTTGTTTCTCTGCTGGGTACCTGTTTCAATGTGCCTTCATTCATTCACAAAAATGATCAAGTTTTTAAAAAATTAGGTTAATTATGACAATCTGCAAGTGATCAAATACTGTTTGAGGCCACTGTAAATGCCCAAGACAAGAAACTGATTTTTCTAAAAGCAAAAGGATAGATAAATGCATTTATGCATTTATTGTTTGCTCTGTGTAGTAATTAAGGAAGACTAAAATGAAGACAGGAAGTGACATCATAATTCTGACTTAGCAGTCAATAAGCAGCTCTTGGGCCTTGAACCAGCAGCTGACTTCATACGTGGTTAAAAGCCACAGTTCTCTTGGAGTGGCATCTAGATTTTGTCTGAATTTTTCAAACTCTCAAGTTAACCATGGAAATAAAATGTCTTGCTGCGTGTTGTTGGTCACTTACATGCAATTTTCATTGTGTGCAGTACATGAATAAAGAAGCAAACTGTATCGTGTAATTGTGAAACTGTTGCAAAAATAAAATAACCAGAAATCATTTTTAAAAGCAATTGGATAAAACCAAGAAACCAACTGTGATGCCGAAAAATTAACTTCTGTAAAAAAGTATTTAAACAGTAAAGTGCAATTGTAAATATACATTGTGAAAAATGTATTGTGAAATACGCTCATTTATTTTTTATAAGCAACATAATTAAGGTGGAATATCACCAGACATTCTTTACACAACATGTTATTTTAAACATTTAAGTGACTTTAGAAAGAGAGACATAAAAGTCGCTTAAGAGCTAACTTAAAATGTAGCAAATATCTCCCCCAAACTGGCATAAGAGTCTACAAAGTATTTCTAATAAGATGTGTTTCATAGAGAGAGTTGTGTTCTACACTGTGGCCAATACATCTATTCCCCTACCTGACCCTTTCTTTGTGGTTACTGCTAGAATGTGAGTCATTAATGCGTTTGTTCACTGTTTCCCGTAACACTGTTCTCAGGTGCTTGAGAAGTACCCCAACACACCGATGAGTCATAAAGAGATCCTGCAAGTGATTCAAAGAGAAAGGCTTAAGGAAATAAGGTGAGGTCATTCTCCAGTTGTTTGTCTATATGAACTGTGTATTTCTTATTCAAAGAAACCATTGTTAAGTTTTTTAGTTTTAGTACCCCCAGTTCAGGTAACAATGATACTGAACTATACCATCAGCATTTTTAAAGTACACATCCACATATGTAATTATCTCTCTCTAAGTGATCTCTTTTGTCTTTTCTCTCATGTCATTCAGAAGGTAAGATTATACAGTAGTTTCCCCTCTCTAACTAACTAAAATGCATCAGCCAATCCCTGTGCATGTTTTTAACCTGTCATTGGTTGGCACAGCATGGAAAGACTCTGTAAACACCATGAGAGAGAACCTACTGGCTGTGGCTTTTATAGAGCTTGTCCTAGCTAGTGGCTGGTTGTGCTGTTGATGTTTTGCTGTATAGTTGAATATGCTCCATAATATTTCATGTACTGAATGTGTGTATCTCCTTTGTGTTTTCTCCTTATGGCCGGTGATCCCATTGATTATATTTGTTGTTTCTTTATTCAAGTCTACATCGCTAATATGCTGTAACTGTAATTATAGTACTACACACAGGCAAACATATATTTTAATAAACCATTATAACAATTTTTTATTTTTGTTTGTTTTAAAACAATGTGAATACATTTTGTCATAACCGTTAATTCCAGTGCAGGTAACAAAAGCAACTACATTGATAAAGATAATTATTTTAGCTAAATAATTTTTGCTGATGTAATCATTTAAATAGACTGTCGTACACCTTTAACCACATGCCTTATTTTAAAACTAAGTCCAGTCAGTCCTAATGTACTACATTTGAACATATAAAAGATGGAGCAATCTGATTGGCTAAAAAGTGTAGGCCACTCCCTCAATGCGTTCTTCATGTCACCGAAACAGGTGTGATATCTCGGAAAAACCCATTTTAGGAATAGCTTGAATTTTTTATGCATGGAATTAAAATGCTATGCATGCAGTACTGGCTATATTTATTATTTTCCTATGCGTATCATTGGCAGCAATATTAAAATTTACACTATTAGATTCTTATGCCACATTAAAAGCCAAAGATTAGAATATTGTTTAAACTTTGGTTAACATTCAGTCAGACATTTAACGTGGAGCATGTTTTCAGTATTCTTTCTTAATGTGAATGTGTTTTCCATAGCTGAACAAAAATAAGTTGAAGTTGTGATTTAATTTGGTGATTTTTTTTATTTAGTGGGACTTCCCCTCTTGCCTGTCTCAATGCCATGCTTCACACAAATTCACGTGGTGAGGAAGGAATCTTCTACAAAGTTCCTGGTCGAATGGGAGTCTATACACTGAAGGTTGGTTAACACATTCCTGCCAAATGAACAAATGTTGTTCCAAATGAACAAATAACATTTTGTATTTCATTTGCTTTCCTAATAAGGTTATGTTTACTTTACCAATTACTATGCTAATTAATTAAATGCTTATTTAATGATAGAATAATAGACCACACGTCAGTGATAAGATGAATGTCTTTTAAAATGTAAAAAGCTATTTTGATGCATACAGTATTTATGCTCTGTGTGTTCCCGTTGATCTGTTATATGTATGAATTAGCATTCTGATCCTTTGGTGTGATTCAAATGAGCTGTAATGTGACTGGGTTGAAATTAACACACTCACTCTGTGTGTCTGGCGGCTGATGTGTGGTTTGTGTTTTCTTGTAAGCAGAAGGACATTGGAGATGTGGTGAAGGAGCTGTCAGATGAGGCCTCGGAGGACAGCAGTGATAACATGTCTGATAACAGATGCACAGAAATCAACACCAGCAACAGCAAAGATGGACGCAGAGGAAGGTGGAAGAGGAGAGGTAGCACATTTCTTATGGCAGTGTTTCTTAGCCACAATAAACAAAACAAGCATTAAAATAAGTAAAAAAAAACTAAACTGTTAAACTGTGTGTTTTATATATAACCAATATACTGTACATCTGTCTAGTTATGCCAAACTCAAGAATCATCACTTATTTGTTTTATTTATTCAGTGTAGTGTCACCCTCTCACAATGAGTTGTGTGTATATCAAAATAAGAAATCTCTACTGCCAACATACAGCAAGATGAGTATGTCAAAATCAAGACAATGATGTAATTGATGGCTTGTTACGGTTGATTGTGTCTTTTGTAAGATCTCTGTGCGTTATTATTAAATGTTTACTTAAAGTTTGACATCATTTTATTATTTATTAATCTATCCTGACCGTGTTTAAAGAAACTGTTCTTTAAGTTTCATATCAAATAGCAGGATTGTTTGTATTCATTTCAAAATTTTTAAAAATCTGCTGACTAGTCCCAATATATTATCTAATATATTGATCTACAACTAATATTTAATATAGGTAAAATTGTATAAAAAAGTATATAATTAAATTAAACTGTTTCAGTGATTTCTGTTAAATACCATAAATCTTATTTCCGGGGACGTATATGTAACCTACATTCTGAAACATGATATGTCAGCTGTAATATGTTATGTGTTAATGACCTCACATCTTAGGTTAGCTCAGCCCCCTTCAAGTCAAATTATCTTACGAATGCAAAACACAGGAAATTCTTTCTCTGTGCACGGTTGATATTACTTCCTCATATGTTTGAGAGATGTACAGAGCTGTCTAGCTAAACGTAGGCTTCACCTTAAGCCATCTTGCAGAAACTTTTGAATAAATATTTAAAAACATGCACTCAAATAAAGTAAATTCATGCAGAACCAAGTACTGTAAGTACAACTTTAATTTCAAATAATGTGAAACTTTAAATATGCTAAAAACTTGAGGACTGTTGTATCAAAGAGGAAGAAACAAACTCTGCAAAGACCAGGAAATAATATTCGCAATGGCAGCATCTTTTTCATGAGTGTTAACTGGTTACTTTGATCAAGTATTTCCTGTTTTAAAATACTCCCGCATTATTTTTTATTGTTAAAATGCTTAAATGACTATATTGTCATAATACAGCAGAAGACATTGTAGTTACATTTGTAAAGTTTCTTTCCTGAGATGATACATTGTTGGTTTTAGCTGTATAAACAAAATGCATAAAGTTGTCGACGCAATTCTGGTTATTATGTTTTGGTATATTAATCCTTTTTGGTAAAATCTGCTATGTACTGCACAAAGTGTTTATATTGTACTACTTTATGCATTTTGCAATTGTATTTTGAGTGAAATTAAGTTTGCATGCATGTATGCTAATATGTATGCAGTTGTACGTACAATCCTGTGGTTAATTTATGGGCACATATGTACTAACATGCCCCCACTGCATTGTTTTTTATGGTTCTCAGTGCCAGCGAAACTACAGTCTCAGCCGTCGTCTCCACAGTCACGCTGCTCGTCTCCTTCAGTCTCCAGCAGTAAACTCATGTCCCCATCACAGAAACACAGCAAGAAGGCCCTTAAACAGGTGCTGCCATTCACAACTGCAATTACTGTCTATTCATTTAGTACCACAGTAGGAACAACAGTTACTGTAAATAAATATGCTATAACCTATAGGTTACTGTGATATGAGGGTGGGACAGGATGACCAAAATTATGTATCATGGTATGAGTAATGGTTTTATCATAACAGTAATGCCTATTTTTAAATGGTCAGTAATCTGATATTTTATTAATAAAAGGTACTTATTTGATGTTTCTCTTCATAGCAAATTAATAGATAATAAGTCTCACATAGCAGACTCAAAACATTGAAACTGTTTTTAATAGTATCATTTAATGCACAGTTCTGCCTGTAAAGTCAGATTAAATAACCAATACACACCTGTTACTGCGTATCAGTTGAATTTGTTTTAATGAGGC
>JAZGTK010007604.1:8485-19190 GCA_036877625.1 Ambastaia sidthimunki
AATGCAATGATTGGACGAACATTGTCGTGATTGCTGTCAGGATGTGAAGAGACTTTCTACCAGCAAAACAAAATGCTTCTCCTTTAAGCACCATCTCAATTTTCTGATGTATAAAACGGCTCATTTCAGATGTGTAACCTGATGAATATGGTGTTCAGTTGCCCACAATTGTTTAAATTGTTTAAGTCTGTCTCACCCCAGATGGTGGCGCCACAGTGCATGTGCTCTGGTGTGTATTTCAGCAGCCGGTGACGTCCATTGTGGTCCTCAATGTAGTAGAGAGGGATGGTCTGAAAGCGTCTCCAGCCCAGAGACAGGATGAGAGGGTCACGGGTTTTCAGGATACGATTGTGCCAGCGATGTTTCTTCAAACGCATCTGGAGAAGATACAGGACCAGAATTCTTTCAAATGGTTTCCCTTGCAAAGACATTTAGCTTAAAGTAACATCAGGTACCGATAAGCAAGAAGTTCAACTAAACAGGAAGTTGTATTCTGTTATTGCCTTCTGGGAAGACAATCAAACACACATTCATTTGTCTATTTGTATTGGACTCACCTGTAAGTATCCAACATTGCCCTCGCTTGCTCCCAAACCGCCAAGAATGAGGGGATAGTGAGGGTCAAAGTTGGTGACAAACTCACAGGGTATAGCAGGGATCTCCACACGCACGTACATGCCGGGCCGAAAGCCCTCGTACTGAACCCGGACTTCATCATCCTCATTTTCAAACTCCTGTCTGTTTAGCTGCAGAGAAGAACCATGTAATGTTTAATTAATGTAATAATTACTGAATACATAATGCACCAGTCAAAGCTGTTTAAGTTAAATATGCATGTATGTGTGCAAATAAATCCTCTACCTCAAATTAAAAGACAATCCCAGCAGTGATATGCATGAGCAAAACACTAAATAATAGAGTACGGTAGAGGTGAAATATATACTTTTCTGCAGCCTTAGTACTACAACCCAAGATGTTCTACAATGTTTTGTGCTCCTCACTACAATAACCTGCTGATCTTCTGTGTAATATTTGATTTAGGCTACTACAGTGGTGTAAAAGGTTCCAGCTAAGGGCACATTCTACAGCTGAAACCATCTGTACTTGTCAAGCCAACGGTGACTCTGACTGAACTTTGACCTCTGACCTCAGCCTGTTTATGCATCTCCTCCTTAAGGTCATCAAAGTATGTGTCGTCATATTCAGCATCAAATCTCTCCTTCAGCCTCCTCTTCTTCTCCAAACGCTTGTTCTTCAGAGCTTCTTCATCATCAACTTTCACAAGAGGAGCCTCTTCCTCTTCATCATGGTCAGCATCATCATCATCATCATCACCACCACCACTCCCTTCCTGTGTGTAAAAGTCACACCACAGACATTTTATGTAAGATGAAAATTAGATGAGAAAGTGTACTAAATGTCTAAAATACATATATAATAAGAAATATTGATTTGAGTCGCAATTATTTTATTATTATTTTTGTTATTAGCTTAACGCTTCCAAGTCTATGGCAACGTGGAAAAAAACAAATGAAAAGAGTTTATTGAGAATGGTATGTTGCCATGGACACAGCCACGATTGACTAATCAGAACAGAGTTTTCAAGGGCACCATGTAATAACACATTATAACCTAATCTGACTCAATACCTCCGTCTGGTCTTTATTGTCGGCATTTGCCTTGTGAACCTCTCCTGTTTCCAAATCTTCAAAATCTCCGTAGAGTTCATCTGAAAAGACAGATGACAGAAATGAGACAAACAAGCAGAATCTGAGAGCATTTCAGATGCATTTTAGTTCTCTTACCATCTTCCTTCAGCAATGTTGCCGCATCTTTGTCCTCTTCCCATTTTCCAGTCACGAAACAGTCTCTGATTGACTCCAGCATCTGCGAACACACGGTTCTCCCTCAGAAAAACGTGACACATTTTCATATATGCAAATATAGCGTGTTTTTACACTGTCTTTACCTCCTCTTCATCCCAGTCGTGGCTGCTATCCGGCTGAAAACGAGAGCAGTCCATCTCATCTGCTCGTACTCTCTTACTCTTCTCCGGTCGACTGACCTTAAATAATCCGCCCAGTTCTTCTTCCTCATCCTTAGAATCACCCTCCTCCTCCTCCACCACTATTAAACAGGTATTTAGCAGAAGCATTGAGACATTAGCTTGGGCTTCACGGCAGTTATTATAGATATTTAATTGTTGAGAGAATTGTTTGCTCACCTGTGCCGTAAACTAGTTTGCGCAGGTTGGGAAGTGCACGCTGTTGTCTTAAATATGCCTCCGATGCTTTCTGGGCCAAACCTTCCTTCCACCGTAACGCTCCTGCAAGAGACACATTTACATAAACAGAACGCATCCGATATGTTGAGAAGAAACTTTCAGAGCGGTAAAATCCAATAACAAAACCGGCACAAACGGGAGCCTGGGGAAATTTGGTAAGGAAAAAAGCAGCTTGAGGGATCGTCAAACAAGCGAACAAATAAAGACTGATTTGCTTCGTAATTCTCAAATTTGAATATATAAAATTCAATGATGGTGAAATTAAGTAATAAAATCTGACAATGTTAGGAGTAGGGCTGGGCTGTATGCTTATATATATTATGTAACAACAAAAATTTAAGGGAAAAACTTCAAGTTGTTTTTGTAAGACAGTTCTGTTTTTGTAACTTCCAATCAGAATTTAAAGCCATCCTTATATTGGTTTTAATGTTTTGAGACTTGTTTTTCATTTGTGTTACATCATGTGCAGCTGTCGTTTTCCTGATGCTGGCTTTAATTTTTGTTTGGACTTTGGCATATTGTTACAATGATATAAAATTACTTTACAAAATGACACCATGACAAGATTTTGTTCATAGCTCTCACCTTCAGTCATGAATAAACTCAATAAACTCAAACTTTATCTGCAAGAAAACACTAGAGATCTGACCATGAAAAACACAGTACCTTCAGAACCCATCTCCTCATCCTCCTCTGTGTCCATCTCATCATCTGGATGCTTAGATGTCTCACCTCCTTCTTCCTCCATATCTGAATCACACTCATCATCCTCATCTTCTTCAGAGCAATGACCAGAGTCTGGCCCTGAACCTCTTTTTACACCCTCCCCTTCCTCCATATCATCCTCATCCTCATCCTCTTCTTCACTATCATCTTCTCCACTCTTTTCCAGCTCATCTTCACTGTCAGCAAACGCAGGCATCTCCACCACAGGATCTTCTGTTTTCTGCTTCTTCACAGGAGGTCCTGCCTCACTCAAAGCTTTCTTTGCCTGCTTTGTTGTTTCCGCTTCAAGTTCCTCATCATCCTCATCTTTTCCTTCCTTATCATCTTCTTCCTCATCCTCCTCTTCCTCACTCTCTTCCCCGTCATCGCTTTCATCATCGTCTTCCTCCTCTTCGTCAGCAAAGACAGCTCTTCTCCTTTCTCTCTGAGTTTTTGGGTCCCATTCCCGGCTCTCCACCGGGCTCTGCCCACTAAATAATTCAGACAAGGTCATTTTTGAGAACATTATACATTGTCCAATAACTGAAACTTTTAACAATGGAGGAGTTTGGTCATTTTTATTATTTAAGTACTTGACACAAACCAACTGAGTATTTAAGAGAGGGGGAGATGGAGCGAGATAAAAAGCATTAGATTAGCATTTCTAAAACACAGTGTCAAGTTAGAAAAAGCTTCTACAAGTGTCTCATGAGTCTGTGTTGTGTTTCCTCCTATCCATTTAGCATTGAGCAGTGGCCGTGTCTGTAGTTTTAACGTTGGAATAATGATTTAAATGATTTAGCAAATCTTACCCGTTCTCCTGCACCTCCTCTGGTGTAAGGGCAGCAGTCCCCGCAAACAATGACACTTTGCTAGCAGCCATTTTTGCATCTAAAGTGGCTTGTGTTCCGATAAGAGACTGAACAAGTTCAGTGGTGGGTCGCACCTCCTCCTAAAACACACACATTTCTCATCCCATTAAAACTTAATTTTCAGCAGGTCATAAATCATGTTGAAAACTCAAGGTCATATTTCTTGATAAAACATGAGGGTAAAAAATGAACGCGACATTATTACTTTGTTATAAGTTCTGTAAACTGCAAACGATATGATGCCTGGCATTAAATCTTCTGCTGGTAATGCTGTCATGGGGACACATCGTGAATAATTCTCACCTTCTGTTGGTTGGCGTGACCACCGGGCATGTCTATGTAGACGGCGTCCTTATCATAAACTAATCCCCCGACTCCGGCCATGGGGGCATACAGCAACCGCTCCTTTTCATTCAAAGCTCTCTTCTTCAGCACCTCTGGCAGAGGGCAGGGGTCCGGAAGGAAGCTAACGTCCGCCACTGAGAAGTCCCCAACGCCTGCAGAGGAAGTAGAACATAAATCAGCAGCTGTCAACTGGTAGCTACAATTCTAAATGCAAAAGTTAAAATGCAACTATGGGCATTGTTAGCAATACACAGCAATAAGGTTTAAAATATTTGTATTACTTTTTTAAGATCATGGTGAGAAAGAGATTTATTTATTTTAAAAATGCTCAAGATTAATTTTCTTCCAGACTAAGACTAAATAAGGATTTACTTTATTAAAAACTAGATGGTGAGGCTGTTCACCCAAATTCTGGTATTTTGACAAATTCTTTTGGTAGAAACTTGCAAATTTAGGCAAATGGACATCTTCAAAAACTATGAACCAAAATACAAAATGTAGAGAAAAATATGACCCAAACTACCTTAAATGCCACCAGAACAAAACCAGGTGAAACCCGCTGACACATTTTACTAAACATCAACAAAAACATTAATTTCATCTCACCGGGAATGTGGACTTGGCATTTATTCTTCAAGAATGTCCCATGCAGGTAGCCGTAGAGAGAGACGGTTCGGTCACATTTAGGATTTAACCTAATAGCTTCTGGATCAGTAAGATCTTCCATACTGTTACAAAAAAAACAGTCAGTTATAAAGAACAAAGTGTGCTTTAAAAGAATATGAATAAAAAAATAACGCTTCTCTCAGTTCATTTACCGGTCAGCTAGCATATAAGGGTGGGACGTCTGCCAGACAAGAGGCCTAAACTTCATCACTGAGATGAAACGTCCAAGGTTCCTCACTTCCTGTGTCTGGTATTCTCCATACACCATTCCAGACAGGTAAAACAGCTTGGCGCCCTGTAGATGAAGACTTTCATATTTAGACCCTTGACAGTTCTCTTTGAAGATATGTTCAGTGAGATATCATACAGGGTTGTGGAGGTACCTGGTAAACCTCAGTCCAGAAACGATGTTTGAGACGCTTCTTTGTTTTTCGAAGCTTCTTGTTGTTTTTGAAGGAGTCTAGATGTGTGAGGACGCCCATGATACGAGGAAAGCCGTGAACCTGGCAGATGTTCAGGAACTCAAAGGTCTCCATTTCAAACCCAAAACTGGCATCAATCAGCATCAGAACCTAATATAGTAAAAGTCAGTTTAGTGCCATTTTCCTGTAATTCCAGATATGGGTCATTATACTCGGCCAGCATGTCACTTCACTTAAATTTGTTACATTTATAATAATAAAATCAGAAGATGAGAAAGGCCTAAACTCACCAAGTCTGCGACTTTTGCCAAATCAATCATGGCGTTGATGTCATTACTGCACTCAATAAAAGTCAGACGTCGTTTCTTTCCTACAAATGTTCCAAAGATAAGACAAATAAATTCAAACAAATGAAACTTCACTGGGTCACAATGACCCTCTTTACACCCTCCATTAGCATCTATCCCGGTGTTCTGGTTGCATATGATCAGCCAAGACAAGAAGATATAAATTTATTGTACCTTCATTAAAAAAAACTGTACTGTGCAATAAAACTGACCAGATACTATAGTCACAGGTCCACGGATTTCAGAAAGCTTTTGCCGGGTGTAGTTTTTGATCAGGCAGCGAATAAGAGTACTTTTGCCCACTTTTGGAGGTCCCATCACAACTACAACAATGGGTGGGGGCTCCAAAGGGGTCCGGTCTACCAGAGGAATGTGATGCTTCTTAGTTTTAATGTCCTGAGTCCTAAAACGATAAAAAATGTTAAAAGCAGTGAAATGAGACGTAACCCTCCTGCACTTCATTAGTGAAATCTTCTTTAAGCTTCTTTAACAAAGAGACAAACAGAAAAACACATGGTACAGAGATATTGGAGAAATTTCAGTTCAAGGTCGTACTTCTTGCTACACCGTTTGATAGAAGCCTTTAATAATTTATGCCACATTACAGGAAGGTTGAAGTTAAACTAAATTAATTAATTATCAGAAAAAAGGCAGCAATACAAATCTAGAAAACGCATGTCTACCGAACATCCTTGGACAGAAGAATAGACATGTTATTAACTGCATAATGAAAATTGCTGTATTTATTAGAAAAAGTCCTCTACATATCATCCTAATCTGCTTGCATGGATCAATGCATGATCAAAACTGATCAATTATAACTGATAAATGATGAAGTTAATGTATTGCATGAAGCTGTCAGTGCACTGACCTGTGGAAGGTTCTTGCCATACGCACAGATGACTGCACACCAAACGCTCGTGGGTTTCTCTTGCGCTCATCCTGCTCCTGTTCAGAGCTCTGCCCCTTCTTTCTGTTCTTCTTCTGTGCTTTGGGGCCACTGTGCTTCTTCTGGTGACGCTTCTGTTCCTTCCTCTCCATCTTCTCCATCTTCTCTCCTCTGAGCCCAGGGAAAAATTCAGAACATCATTACCTTGATATAACCGACTGGTCTACAAACTCATACACCCGAGTGGCTGCGCTTGTTCCCAAACGTATGCTGTAAAATACGAGTCTGTGAATTAGTTTTGTCTCGAGTAGAACTTCACAAGCACCACTGATCCACAGATCATCTAAATAACACAAGCTGCTTATATTCTTTTTACTGCAGTCTTTTTAAAAGCTCATTCTTTTGCATGACAACTCCTGGGGGAAAACTGTACAGTGAAGTTAGAATTAGTCAGAATTAGAAAACAATAAACACTTGTTTTGTTTCTAAAATATTGTTCATCTTTATCGCTCAAACTTTTCAGGAATATTAGCTGTGTGGGCACCACTGTTCTACTAACAATCCCTTTAAAATAACAAAGACACTTCAACAAAATCCTTTTTTTATGGAAAACAACAGTGATCACAATTTAAAAACAGCAACCATTGCACAACTACACTTTTTAAGGGTTACTGTCAAAAATTAATAGGAAGTGTAAAGGGTCCTTGTTAGAAATGACATCTGCAGCAACATGACATCACTATTTTCTCACACTGATCTTGTGTGATCTTGGTCTACTTTTCTTACAGTTTCTTTCACATTCAATAACTGTAGTGGGTTTCTTAGTCATACCTTTGTTACAAGATCAGGACTCTAGACTGGGCATTTTATTATTTTACTGTTATTAACTGGTTAACACATTTTGAAATGTGACAGGAACGTACTGATAAACATTTGCAATCACCTGAGACCCAAATCCAGCTGCAAAACAAAATCCCCCAAACCATTACACCTTACACACCTTACAACATATTGCTTCCCATGAGACCCAAATAAATGAAACTTATTCTCAGTTTGGACCAGTTCCCCTTTAAAAATCTCTGCATTATCTTCTCATGCATTTGTCTTACACAGATGACCAGCCTTTTTGAGGGACTTGAATGAATTTGTGATTGTGAAGCTGCAACATTTGAGAAATCACATCTTCAGAACAACTAACTTCTCTTGCAATGGGTCATTTGGACAACCAGAGGTTGCAGGGTTTCAGTCAACTTACAAAAGCTCCAGTGTGTTGCCAGTTAAAAACAGTTTGTCACAGTTAACAAATGTAACACCAATAACTCCAAATAAATTAACACCCAAAAATGTATCACTTAAGATTTTTATATTGTGCTTAAGAATGTACTTAACTTATGAAATATATTTTAACTGCCTGTTATGATAACTTCAAATAGGGTTAAGCAGTAACCTATATAAAAATTTAACTAATTATTGGTTATTCTCTCATTTCGATCTGCATTATATGTTTACACATCTAGTATCAGTTTGACATTATGTGAATCTGGACGATACAACGTATATGAAGTTGAAACAAAATGCTTTGACAGGAAGTTTGAATAAATTTAACATTTCTAATATTAATCGACAACATAGAACCCACAACTCTGACAATTACAAGGAATTGTATAAAATACTAAGCACAGTCTGGGTACCAACTATACTCGCTGACATACATACTACAGTGAAATAATTCAGAAATTAAATCTATATCCGAACAGTGGTCTCTATGCACTCACGGGCATAAAAATAGCCGCTTACCTTCCGCGGTCACACTTTATTTAACACCGATGCACATGTGTAGTAAAATCCTATGTGTTACTTCAAGCTATCGTATCTCAGCCCAGCAGCGTGACTCTCTCCACTGTTTACACGTGTGTTGCACTTCCGGTTAAAAGCGGAAGTGATTGCGTTCGAAAACGTTTGTCGTGTCAAACTGTGAACTTCGTAAGGAGCGATCCGCATACAAAAAACTCCATACATGTGACAAACTAGAAACTATAGCGAAACAAATTATGCCTACTTTTATCAGTAAACGCAAAGAAAGAATAAAAAATAAATTCAGACACACATTCATGTTTAATAGTTTATTTCAAATAAATATCCATAAATAAAAAGTGTCACAATTGGTCCATGCTAGCTTCGTTACAATATGTAGAAATAAATAACCCAACTGCATTGTAATACTTTAAAAGAGCATATAGAATAAATAAGTCCATCTTTACTTTCTGGTGCAACAATCATGTCGATTTCAAATCTACCATTTGAAATTCAAAATAAATAAAGTCCATTAAATTATTGTCCAATGTGGATATCTGATATCGTAACCTGTGTTTTCACAATATCATGCATTCCATATAATTGTTCTTGATAAATAAAATTCAAAAGAAACAACCCAATACTCTCTAATACTGAGAAAAATCCTGGGTCCTGTATATTTGAAAGATTACAGTAGATCCATCTGGCCACTGAAGTTCCACCCAGCTGGCTGCATTTCACCAAGGACTTCCTCCAGACACTGAGGACCCAGATCAGGAAGTGGGGCCATAGGCTGCTCCCCTACAAGCCTATCCCATGGGCTGTCACACTCAGAATATGGCACATTTGGAGAGCTACTTTCCAATCCCATGTCCCAAAATGCAGAATCAGAAGAGGCAGGTGATGTTGGCAGAGACTCCAGGCCACTAACACACTGAACCCTGGCACTCCCATGGGGGTAAGGAGGTGGTGGGTAGAGGAAGACATGACTTTCATCAATGTAGGAGTTCTCAAAATTCTGCGCTGGTGGACTCCACAAAGCCTCAGGAGAGGATTGTGTGCTTCCCCCAGAGCTCCAGCTATCTGCCATAGCTTGAAGATTAACAGGAAAAGATGGAGAACAAGAGCTGGTTCCCATCAGTCTGCTTTGCCGTGGCTTAATAGCTGGTGTGCTGTAGTCTCCAGGTGGAAAGGTAAAGTGCTGAGGAGACATCTGAGGAACGGTGAAGGCTGCTTCTTGTATAGCTCTCTGTTGTCCTTTGCTGCCCATGCTGGCCATGTGAGGGGGTAGAAAGGGGCTTGGCAGAGGAGAGGTGCTATCTAGCTGAGGGGAGGTCCGAGTGGCTCTGTTCTTTAGGGTTCTTGCCCTCTTGTTTTGAAACCACACCTGAAAAACCAAACAAATTAGCAAATTAGTATTTACATATTTTACATACACATTTCTGTTCATTTACAATAAAATGCCTCATTGGCCAAATTGTTATACATTGATGTTTAAATACCTGAATACGTGACTCTGGTAGACCAGTGGCCTGAGACAGACTTTCCCTGACACTTATGCCAGGATAAGGGTCAACACTGAAAGCCATCCGTAGAAGTTCCAAGTGCTCTTTGGTAAAGCAGGTTCTCTTTCTGCGGCCTGCAATTTTACTGGCCTGTGAGTTAACATCTTGAGCTGTAAGAGTAGGAAGATGTGTTATAATCATGCAAAACATGAACAAGTAATAAAGATAAAAATAAAAAACAACAATATTGAGGAAATGAATAATAAAATAAATTCTCACCAATGCAGTCAGACCACATATCTGCTTATGGACTTTTGAGTGTCAGTTGTGTGTCTATAATTCTTTGAGATGGGAGTAGGACAAGCTGATCACTCTGTTACTGCTCCTTGTGCTACTGATTAAGGACTGGAGACTGCCACTCTTTATACCTGCCCTCCTAGGTCCAGGTGGGATGTCCTAACACTTACACACTTCAATGTTTAGTGAACTCTGTGATCTCTGATGGCCAAGTCACACCTTCATACATGCCACACCTTAATTCACACTTCATTCATACACTTTCTTTTGTTGGTTATCAAAACATAATTGCTGCCAACAACAATTTGCAAACATATCAGGGCAATTTGTAAGACTGTTTATGAAAATATTCCTTATGATTTACCACTTTAATACTTTTAAAGCTTTATATATATTTATTGTTAAAAGTTAAGAGTTAAGTATATAAACATATACATACATACATTTTACATACTTAACTTGTAACTATATACTTAACTTATATACTTTTAATATATAACTTAAATAAAATATTAGATATAAATATATAAATATATAACTTTTATACAGCTTATACAGAATTTTATAAACATACAATAT
>JAZGTK010007605.1:0-19189 GCA_036877625.1 Ambastaia sidthimunki
TCTGCTCACTCTCTGTTTAATTCAATTTCATTTAAATTAAGCTTTACAGAAAACATTTTAACATTTTAAGGAAGCTGATATATAAAAAGAAATCCAACGACGTTCCCGAAAAACTTTAGATGCAAGTTACAGGGTCTAATTTTGTACTAGAATTTACTCCCTGTTAGATTTTGACCCCCCTGCTTCTGATTGGTTGATCCATTAGGGAGGCTGCTACCTGATTGGTCTCTACCAGTAAATCCCGCCCCACACCATTTCTTAAAGCTCTTATATGCTGTGCTATTCAAAAGTCCCTCATAAAATCGGAAGCTCAAATCTTGCACACTTTGACCTTAATAACAAATTTCAGAGATTTATGGCAACAATTCACACCTGATGATGAAATGTTAGCTGTCAGTCAGCGTAATAAGATTTTGACAACCGATATTGGAATTGCCAGCGGTTGACTCTGGTGTATTTGCCATCTAATAATGTCACTTCCTGCAGACGCCTGCATCATCTGTCACTGTCAGAAGATTTCAGGGCTGCTTTCATACTGCTGTTCCTTCTCATACTGAGATCTTACTTCCAGACACCCCTGACAACCCAGCTGATAGGAAACGTTCTCTCAAAGTTTTCAAAAAGTTCTTGCAGTAACATTAGTAGAGCGTTTCTTTAACGTGATATATCATATCTATTAGAAATGTTAGTGGAACGTTTTAAAAACGTTATGGAATTTTTAAATGTTTAAAAAACTTTCCTATACATGAACAATATTGTTAATGCAACATCTAAAAGTATGAAAATATGGCTAGTTTTGACATGGTGACGGTATAGCAGAGACTTAAGACAGACATACAAAAACATCTGCTCAGTTTACTATATTAAAACATGACTTGTAGCTGAGTTATACTGACATTGTGTTTATGCCGTATAGCCAGAGGGGGATTCGCCCCTGCAGTTCTCCTCATTTGGCTGGTTTCTCTCTTTTTATCACCTTATTGTCTCTCAGTTCTTTGCACAGTCACCTTTGGTTTGCTCATTTGGAGCCCAAAAGAGAAGAACATTAAATCTTCATTAGGTTTTCCATTGAAAGCGCTCATCCAAGACTCTTAGACATTTAAAACGGTGTGATTTGCTTCAAAACAACACGTATTGCAAAAAACAATGCAAATAAAAGCGACTTGACATTGATCAACAATGATTTGAGATGTTATCCTCCATCACAGAATCACGCTGCTTCTCAGTTCCAGAAGATCCAGTTTATACCTGAGATTACAGGCCAGTGGAAGTGGCAGAGAGAAGATAAGGTCACAAACATGCAATTACTGATTTCAGCTGAGCAGAAAATTACATCTCAGGCACACAGAGCAAATAAAACACTGGTAATCAGTATTGCTGCCGTTCTCATGTTTCCTCATTCGTGTGGATGGCAGTAGCAAGTCATAAGACCACTTAAGTTTGTTTGTTTGTTTAGGGATTAACTGCTGAATTTATCTTAATTTAAAGAGCAATTACATTGATCTTTTATCTTTTATAAAGTTGTTGTTTTGTTACACAAATGAGTTTTGTACCGCTGGCACTACCGAAATTAAAAACTGTCAAGAACTCGTACCATCAGATCTAAACAAGGTTATTATGTTTTTTGGCTTTAAAGTTTCCCTGGTTACCTACAATTATTGGTTACAAGAATGTTTTTCTCATTAAAATGATGCACCAAAAATATGTTTTTAGGAAAGAGTTTTTCCCAACAGATCTCATATCTCCATCATTCACTGTTTTTACAGTCAGTACATCTTCATTTATTTATTTTAAGAGTGTGAATCTTCAGACAGGTGGTGTTATGACCTCTAGTGGTTAAGAATCCGGGTCACCAGAACCAAATTCAACATGTGACCCCATCTGATAACATACAATAAAATGAAAATCTGATTTTAAAAGAAAAAGACAGATTACAGCATAATGCGTGATAAAAGTTTCATAAGATTAATTATTCAAAGTACGTTTTGATTGGAGCTTAGTCACAAAGCTTCAGAAAGTTGGATGTGTGAGTTAAAAGTGAATTTAAAACAGACCATCAAGCTACTTCATGCTGTTGACTTATTTATGTGACTGACTAAGACCACATAAAAGAGAATTTAAAAAGATCGACTTCAGATTCATCAACACAAATCAGTTTCATTAAGTGAAACACAAGAAACATCACCGTCTTTGAGAATAATGATGCGTAAGGTCATATCCTGCAGGCTCATGAATTTAAGAGGATGAAGAGCTAGTCAGAAGATGTTAGCTAGTCACTTCATGTTTAACTGCAGATTGTAAAAGATGTATGATATATACATTATGTATATATACATATATATATATATATATGTGTGTTGTGTGTGTATATATGTGTATGTATATATATATGTGTATACAGTATATGTATATTTATGTCAGTATGTATAAGGTTAGTATATACACAGCACACAATATATATATATATCTTTGACACATCATTTAACCCCAAATTACTCCAATTTAACAGACTTGTATGTTAAGTGTCAGCTAGTCAACAAGCAGCATCTTACGTATTCACCAAACAACTCAAGCACTGACCCCGTGACTTCCAGATGAAAACCTTCAAATGTTGAGTCGTACGTCTATGTCACAGTAATATCTCTGCAGAAGAGTCATTAGCTGCTGTTTGATCATTGCTCAGCTTTCATCTCTACAGCCCACAGAAAAATCTTTCAAATTAGCAGGATCCTCACATACAATGACAAAACAATATTTTCAACATCTCTGTTCCTAAAATTATGATAAACCAGGTCATGATACTATTTATTTTTGTGTTTGTTCCATTTATTTAAACCAGCTCGTCTTAAGTTTGAGGATTAAATGTTTCATATGCTAGCATAACATACAGCCGGTCAGTTCTGATACAAACTGCCTTCATGCGCTATACGGTGTGTCGTGAGAGATCGTGTGTGTTAATTTTGTGAATTTCAGATTGAAAATATGTATAATTTTGTGCTAATTCATTATGCAAACATTGCCAAGACTAAAGATGGAAGTTTTAAAAATATTGTGGAAGTGACAAAATTGTTCAGAGCTGCATTGCCTGGCAAGTCAGAGTCTGCAGATTATAAAAAAAAAAAAACTAACAGGTTTGATTTAAAATTTCATTTACGTCACCTCCACACTCTCCTCAACCTTCTAGTCTCTTCAAAGAGAACTTCCTGTCTGGCTCCATTACACAGATGACATGCTTGAGTCTCTGCACAGTGCAGATAGACTTCCATCATCGTTCACGGATTACCTCCAAGAAGCAGAAAGTGCCGCACCACCCCACTGCCTCTCACAGCGAGAGAGAACAGAGGTTACAGGCAAAACTAGGGCAGGTATTCTCATGAAACCCGGCTCACGCTTCAGTCCACTTGCCTTTAGGGAGAAATGGGGACTATGAGCTATTTTTATCATCCAACTCTGCTGCCTACATCAGCATAAGAAACTCTGGGCTAACAACCACCTATTTCATTCCTCCACCTGAGGAGAGATGATGGGAGAGGTTTTGTTATTTCTAACTATTTCCTGTTTCTCTCTTTTTGTTTTACCAACGGAAATGAAAGTTTTTCACGACTAACAACAAACTGAGGAGCAAAGGCTGTGTATTAGGCGTGTAATTGATACTTATTTATTTTGGCATAAAGTTCTCGTGCTGGCACAAATAAATTCTGGAGTTTCACGCTGGTAATTAAGACACTGCGACGCGCTCGTCTCGTTAAATATGATCATTACGACGTGACTTGATGAGCAATTTCTGACACAGCTCGCGTCTTAATGAGACAAAACTCGCACCCGTATAATCAGAGTTGCTTACTTTATTCAACGGAGGGTCTTGTTCTATTTTTGACACTCGAGCCCCTTTATTTTGCCTGAGTTTGATTGCTTTATTCTTACATATTAAAACAACTGAAGATTACATCAACATCATATCATTGTTTATTCTCAAGAGCTGTAGTTTGAGATCTGTGTGGTCATATTGTTTGTTTAGGAAACATATTCTAAACAAACATTAAAGTAAAAAAGCTATAAATGCTTGTTAGTCTTTTCTGAAAGGTCATGGGTGCATATTTAAATGAAGACTAACCCAGGTAACACATTTTAGGTTGTATGAACGTTTCCTTTAGGTAACAAAAACATTAAAAACTGTATTTTAAAAGTTCTAGGAATGTTGAAAACGTCCAGGTTTTTATTACACAAACATAACATTACAAAAAGTTCTACTAACGTTACCGCAAGAACGTTTTTGGATAATGTTGAGAACATTTAGAGAATGTTAACCAACGTTGGAATGTCCCCTGTTAGCTGGGAACATTTACACACTAATATTAAATCAAGATTATAAGATTTATTTATTTCCAGAGAAACTCTCATATACATGGAATTCCAGTAAGAACCCAAAATGACTTCTGCAGTTCCTGTTTAAACTGCATCCGAATTTAAGGTGCCCCAGAGAACGACCCCATCAGACTGTCACAGAGGTGTCAACATTTCCCCAGTCATTTATCTCACCTAATGTCAGAGCTGTCAGTCACAGGGACCAGCTCAAATCACAGACAGCCCAATGCTAATGAGAAACACATTGTTATTCTATGACAAACCCCCCAAACTACATTGCTAAACTGAGAACATCATTAGGATACCAAACACAACAGAGCTGATGCTATTTAAAACACAGAACATCACGCAGATGTATTTTGTGTTCATATGAGAACGTTCTATACTGAGCGCTCGCTAATAACTGATGTTAATGTCACACAGTGTTCATGGTCTTACTTAAGGCACATTTAAGACAGCAAAAACTGTAAGAGATCATTCTCATAATTAGCAGATTACATGGTGTTGCAATTAGCAAATTGCTAATTAAACAATATCTAATGACAATGAAAAATGTTCTACGCGTTTTGTAGGCAAGACTTAAGGTTTGTATTGACTGTAAATGGAAACAGGTATTAAATAAACATACCCTGATGTTTGCTGAAGTGAGAACGGTTTCTCAAACGTTTTCCATTAAGCAACAAAAACATGAATATTATTAACTCTAGGAATGTTCAAAGTTCTTTAGTTGTGTTATTTTTTGCTTGATTATTAGATATTCAAACATTTTTAAATTCTGTAACGTTTTTAAAACATTACACTAACTACTTAAGAATAACTTTTTTGATATTTGATATACAGTATAACGTTAAAAATGTTCTACTAACATTACTGCAAGAACAATTTTTGATAACTTTGAGAGAACCTTGGAAGAACATAAGCCAATGTTCTAAAAACGTCCCCTGTTAACTGGGTGACAACTTGCCCCGGTCTCCCAATTATTATTTATTGTCTTGACAGTTTGTAGAAAAATGTGGAGAAAAATCCAGCATTTATCTGTCACAGCAACTGTAAGCAGGAAAAAGCCACTGCTTGGTGCCAGCATGCAAAACAGTGGGTTTATAAGAATTATTGTCAAAGCATCTTTGCCCCGTGCCAAGAATGTCTAAGCAAAACTTTCCTTCACCAGGTGAATTATAGGTACCAATAAAAATTAGCATTTTTCATTTTCTTCCTCTGTGTCTCTTTTATCGGCACTTTAACAACACGCTAAATTTGTAGATCAAACGTCTAATTTTCTGTCTGTGCTCACAAAGACCTCTCGGAGGTTTTATTGACTAAGGACACCAGAGGGTTTGTCACTTTCAATATCGTCTGTGAGAGTCAGCCCCCCTCCAGTAAACAGGCAGTGCTATTAGTGGCCTGTTTCAGCTGAAGGGCAGCTGAAGGTCGGATCTATCTGACCATTAGGAGTCAGACAATGACTACAAAGACCCAATGGGCCCGAGATGTATATAAATCAATAGAAAAAATAAAGATAAATTGACTGTGGATTGAGTTTCTAGGGACCAGCAATATTCAACACAGCCTCAGGGATGAAAGAACAGATATTCACTTTACAATAGGAGAAATTCTGTTAATACTGACTAGCTAAAAGTGATCATATGTCTGGACTTCAGTAAGAGGTCTAAATGACAGGAGATTAGCAGCATTCCAGCTAAAAGGGAGCATTCTCAGAACGTTTTCTAAAGGTTTTCTCAAATTATTAAAATGTTCTTGCAGTAATGTTAGTAAAAGTTATTTAATGGTATATATCATATAAATCAAAATTATTTATAAGTTGTTAGAGAAATGTTTAAAAAATGTTTGAACATTATAACGTTCTTCAAACCAAACAATAACGATAATACAACGTCTACAAAAACTGGACCTACAAAAACTGGACAAAACTGGTTTTGAACACCTTTAACGTTTTTGTTGCTTAATGGAAACATTAGAAAAACAGTTCTAAATTGTTAGCTGGGATTTGTCTGAGAGCATCAGGAACATGAATTTGTGATGTCCAACAGGAGCAGAACATGTCCCTTAATGTCCCTCAACACATCAGGGCAATTTCTGTGAGGGGAAGGACGTCCATTTACCCACAGTAACAAGGTCGGAGTGTCAAAGCCTTGTGAATTTGGTCATGTCGTCCTGACAGGCTTCATAACTCACTGTGACATCTGATGAGTGCAGATGCCCACAGACAACAGCTGACCACAGAACTGACTCCCGTTGTTTATGAGGAAGCAACCAAATGCTGCATTAAGACACTAAAATAACTCACGACAGCTTTACTTGCGTCTCAGTTAAATGAGAATCATAAAACTCAATTAAAAAGAATCATAATTCTCAACAGGGATCAGCTGAATTTTAAATTAAATTATGCAGCATTTTAACCTGCAGTCTGGATAAAGTGAACAAAAATCATTGAGCAATTACATGAAAGATTAGCGTTCTCCTTACCACAACCTGATTGAAAACTGTACTTATAATACTGATTTATTATTTGAGCTGGCGGATCAGATTTCCTGGAAATGTCCGGTAAACAGGAATAAGATCCGGTTACTACATCACATGTCCTGGTACTGTAGATGGTGCAGCATTTATTTTTACAGCAGTTGTCTAGAATTTAAACTTGTCATCCAGGTTAAGAAAATAACTCTGCAAGTAACCTGCAATTTTATGTTTTGAACAGAGATGGCGCTGAAGAGTTGAAAGCTAAAGTTCTGCCTTTGTAACAACAGCTGACATCATAATTCATCTTATTTTTTTCCTCTTGAAACTGCTTAGCAATGCTAAGAAAATCATTCTTTTTATTAGACGGATGATCTTTCCTACTTCTGGACGACCTTTCATACTTCTGAATACCACAGCTGATCCACAACATGTGTGTGTGTGTGTGTGTGTGTGTGTTTCATACTGCCCCGCTCCATCAGAGGGCATAATACCTAAACCAAGTGCCAAAACACCTTCCCATATTTAATTTAATCTATTTAGGAATGGATTGTGTAATTAAGCACACAGAAATTGGTATGAGGCCACACGCTGTAAACTTTCTTACATAATGTTTATTCAAGTGTATCCTGTTATAATTCACTAATTATTTCTTTTACTCTGGCTTGAGCAAGACTTACATGAAAATCAGTTACATGCAGTATATCAGCCATCTGTCTGGGGAATCGCTTATGAAATTAAAATCATTTAGTTATAATGAACTGGCAACGTGTTCTAATATTTTACTGTCACACTGTATAAAATGTCTCAAAACATTCTACTTTAATTCAAAACAGTGCAGGAAATTAATATAGTTTTACAATAGGCTGGATTATAAGTATAACTCCATCTGTCTGTCAGTTTCAAAACATACACATAAACTTATATAGATAATAAACTATTCCTGTTTTTTATTTTTGAGTAAATGTTGTGTAAAGAAAACATTTGTGTAAAAATATTAAAGCAGTTGTGGCCTACAGGTTAGAGCTGGTCGTAACCAGAAGGTTGCCGGTTCGATTCCCAATGATGGCATGAAACAACTGAGGTGTTTCTAAACAAGGCACCTTAACCCCCAATTGCTCCCCCGGGTGCTGAAGTGCTGCCCACTGCACCAGGTGTGTGTTCACGATTTGCAGTGTGTGTGTTTACAACTCACTACTCCAGTGTGTGTGCACTTACTAGATGGGCTAATCAGAGAGGACAAATTCAGAATACGGGTCTTAAAGTGCCTTGAACGTCACTTCAAAAATTTAATTCAGTTCAGCAATTTTTGCATACACCTAATTAGCTGTCAATCAATTAAATTATGCATCTTTGCATTAGCATATATCAGCCTTCGGCCAACATGGATATTGAAATCAGTCCTTGGAAAACCTACTGTATATTGGTTTACCACCATGTAGTAGGTGGTTTCATTTCAGTGATGGTTCCTGTAGGTTTTCTGGAAGTGGGTAGATGAAGCTTATATGACCAGCTTCAAGGGTTTAATTGTAGGGAACATTCTGTAATGCAACCTTGTAAGTGACTCAGGATAAAAACACCTGCGATATGAATGAATGTAAGGTGGCTGCTTGCAGGAAGAGTGTTAAAAGCAATGTGACACTTCTGAACACAACAGCTCAGGTGATTTCAAGAGAACACTTCAAAGCTAAACACGAGTGTTTCTCTGGCTGCTTCATTTAGTCACACGCCTTTTGACTTAATTTTGCAGTGATCTTCTCCAAGAGATCAAAATATCCAGGGGAACGTTTTAAAAGCATATCCATGCATTTATAAATATGCAAGTGCCAAATTTGCATAGCACGGAGAAGTGATTACATTACGCCTGTCAGATCAGCCAATTCTGCTAATGGAAAATTAATGTCTGCACATGAATATGTTTTGATGACCTAAGCTTGAAGCTTGTAGGTTAAAGGAACTTTTTTGGGGGGGCCGACCGACTGACAAACAAAATTGATGCATCACGTTAGCAAGAAAGTCAAGTTAAGAACACACTGAAGAAGAACTTGTCATAAATCTGACAGATTTAACCTTGACAACATATCTGGTGAAATTAAAGTGTTCTATTTTGTGCAAAAAAAAGAAATGGGAAAACAATAAATGAAACAAATCTTCTTAATATTAGTCCTTAAATGTCTAAGCACGAACATAAGACTTTATTTCCTTTGGTAGAGGTTTAATGTCTGAACAACTCTGCAGAAAAAGTTCTAAACAAGATTTACGATCTAGATTTGCACAAGCAGTCAAAATGACGAATAAACCATCAAAACAAAGATGATTACACCTTTAGCATTCTGTGCGGAGCTTGAGAAATACTACAGATATTTCAAAACTATCATAAAATAACTTATTTTCTGCTCTCTCTGGGTTTAATGGGTTTCCGTAGCAACCCACTTCTCTTGATCAATAATACACAAAATACTTTTAAAGCACTTTCATAACATCAAACTTTTCACTGGACGCAGAGACTTTCTTTGGATTTAATTTAGAAGCTCCTTCATTCAAAGTTTATAGGCTCATAAAAACTTTTATCTTGGTAATATACAACTTTAATTTATGCAATAATTTTTAGCTTTTATAACACTGTCTTTCCAGTTTCATCTCTGATTGTTTTCTCAACCACCTGATCCTTAAAACAATTAAACATTTAAAGATCTTTTGTTTAGGAGGTTGGTCAAATGTTAGTCTGCAAACACATTAACTATAACCTTTAATTAAATGTATGTAAAATTGTATGAAATATACTGTTGTATGCTAACGTTTAATGAACATTTTTAAATATCCACAGGAACTGTTAGTACTGATGTGGGCCCAAAATAACACTGGTTGTTTATGATTATGAAAAACTGAGCAATGTTGGCGACAATTCCCCACAAATTCAGTCCAAAATCACCAAAGACAGTAAAACACACTAATGAGCTGTTGAGCATTTTAATAAGGAGCAAAATTGTTGCTTTTCGGGAGTTTTGGGTGAAGAAACTAAAACTAAATTACAAAAACTGAATGTTTGTGTTACAGAGAAAATAAATTTTAAAGTAACCTTCAACTTACAGTGAACCAAATACTGCACTGGTCTGTCTCACAGTCTGTCTGTTATTTAGGGTTTCAATGTCACATTTATTTTTATAGCGCTTTTCACAAAACATATTGTTTCAGGGGGTTTAAAACAAACATGAATCTCTCTTGAAAACATGGAAAGACTGGAGACTGGAAAGACTGGAGTCTTTATGTCGCTGTCAAAACATGAGAACTTTATCGGGCAAAATGTGTCACTTTATGTGCTCTTGGTTTTCAAACTGATGATGACATGTTCTGAGTTCTGTATTTTTGGGTCAGAAGACGCATTACATGCGTTAGACTGCGTGCAGTAGATCCTCAGCACACTGCGACGCATCCATATTTAGTTCAGCTGTAAATGAGCGAGAGCAGTAGAGATGCGTGTGTTTGTTTTGGTCTGTTTGTTTATCGAGTCAGCGGTTCTCTGGGGAAGAGGCAGGATTTGATGGAAATGCAGAAGGGAGAACGGTGTGTAAAAGTGTGTAAAAAGAAGGGGAGGTGAGTTTTGGGTAGAGGAGGAGTCCTTTGGTAATCGAGGCTGAGAGGAGCAGAAATCTCTGAACGTTTTAAGACAGCTCGCAGCTCCAGTTCTGTCTGATCCGTGTGCGTCTGTGGACAAACGCTTGCAGAGAGAGCGAAACACAAGGTCAGAGGAAATCCTGACAGAATGGGGGTGTTTAAGTGTGTGTGTGTGTGTGTGTGTGTGTGTGTGTGGAGCTCCGGCACCGCTCCAAACACTTCCCATGAGGTTGTGCACCTGGGCCTTTACGCCCATAAACATCATGACCGTGACCACAGAGCTGATAACAAACTCTGTGCTGTCTCTGTGCAAACACAAACTGTTATCCCACAAAGATTTCATCACAAATATACACAGATAACATACATTAGCACATAACTAAATACAGCTGCTACATTAGCAGATAAGAGAAGCGATTTAATAAGTTTACTGGACACAGATCATGGTGGGAGTTCTGATGTAATCAGGACAGAACAAAATCTCTGTCACCCACATTTTACTGTATTTATGCACCTGTTTCAGAGCCTGCTACTCTCAATAATATATAAGCTTTAATGTTTACTTCCAACCCCTGCCACTTGAGGGCGCCATCTTCAGAATTCTTCATGAACTCCATCATGATCCACACCTGTTGCTCATTACAGATTCACTGATCAGTGTATATAAACCTACCGTTTTGCTGTACTCTTTGTTTAGCTTTGACTTCATTCTCTGTTTTGTCTATTTTATCGAGTACTGTGGCTACTACCGCACTGTCTGAACATAATTTGTTATAGTTGTTATTAAACTACCATGTGTGACTCAGCCCACAGTGAAGAATTTAATTATACGGTTTCTCACACAGAGAACATCTGAGAACATTACACTGTACAATAATTTTACTGAAGTATAGGACCATAGAAATACTTCATGAGGGTTTTAATGTGTTGCAACACAGGAGGAAATGAAATTTAAAAATCTGATGAAATACTAGACAGCACAGACCTGAGCCTAAACCTCAGAGAATGACTGTTTACTAAACGATCGTCTGGATGGGTTGGTTGGTTGGTTAGTTGATTGATTGGGGAAAGTTCCTGACGCAAGCTGGATGTAACCGTGAATACAAAAGGGAATCTCAACAGAACTGCCATGCTAGTAAAGCTTTCATTTACCAACTTGAAAGGCAAGATAAAAGAATTCAAACTGATGTAATGAGGGAAATTCTCATGAGGTGCAACCACTCATCTTTATTCTGACAGAGAGATCTCTTTAATATCTCATTTATTTCTCCTAAATAGTAGTGAGGCTAAATCCAGAATCTTGCTTATGTTTCTCCAGAGGGTGACCCAAGTCACCTTAAACAGTATTTCATCAAATTAACCATGAGTTATGTACTCAAATAATTCTGTTAAAGGCAAAGTTCAACCAAAATTAATTTACTCACCCTCATGTCTTTCCAAACCTGTGTGACTATTTTTGTTCTGAGGAACACAAAGATATTCTGAAGCACATTGGTAACCAAACAACAGTGGGACACATTGACCTCCATTGTATGGACACAAAAACCACTGAGACATTTTTAAAAATAGCTTCTAGGGTTTGGAATGACATGAGATAAGTAAAAGGTGGAAAAATGTTTAACTATCCTTTTAAAATTACAACTAACCTCATTCACATTAAGATAAAAATATGGAATGGAGTCATTTGTGTCAAATGGTGTTTAATCGTGTGAAGCTCAACAGATGCCTTCATGACTCAGGTGTCAGATTCAAATGTCAGTCTCCATTATGCGTGTTTGGGTCTATCTGCAAATCCTGATTCATTAGTGGACAGTTTCGCTGGTCAAGGCTGAAGGGAAAATCAATCAAAAAACTGATTTTATTGAGCAGACTGTGTCACCCAGTGTTATTTTTCTATCTTGGGAGGCAGCTGATTAATTTAATTTATAAAGAACATCTCAATTTGCCAGAAGGTTTAAAATTTCATGGGGGGTCACTCTGGGGCTTTATGGTGCACCTGTGGTTGAATATGCTCATTTAAAAACAGAAAAAAACAGCTTCAAATATAGCACAAGCATCTATGTGATAGTAAAAACAGAATCCCCCCGATTAGTTACAAGCTCATAAATCCTTGTTTCCAGCACCTGTCAAAACACAAATTCATACTCATGCACAAAAGCAGACCCACAGCAATATAAAGCACAAGGTGACAACCCAGCTAACAGAAACCATTCTCAGAACGCTGGCTAACGTTCTCTCAAAGTTATCAAAAAAGTTCTTGTTGTAGTTTTAGTAGAAAGTTTTATTAAGGTTATGTATCATGTATCAAAGTTGTTAGTGGAACGTTTTAAAAATGTTACAGAAATAAAAAAAATTCTCATAACCAAGCAATATTGTAAATACAACGTCTAAAAAACTGGATGCTCTGAAGGTTCCCAGAACTTTTAAAATATCATTTTTAGCGTTTCTGTTTTAAAACGATAACGTTAGGGAAGGTTAGGGCATTTCTCTGATGCTTTTAAAAGAACGTCTGTCCCATAGCAACTAATACACTAAATTACATCCAACACATCAGAGAATTATTAAAGTGTGGAGTTTTTTATTAAGCTCAGATCCGATTGGGGCTCGGAAACCCGCTGAGCTCTCAGCTGGTGCCGTTTGTATGGAGACGGACCGGTAGAACAGAGGCATTCGGGCTCCAGCTGGCATCAGTCAATAATTCATCTGTGCCAAATCTCCTCGTGACCTTTTCTAGCCTCATGCATTACAACAGAGCGGTTCTGCTAAAACACACAGATGGAGTGTTTAGTTCATGTACCGTGTAGTGGAGAAAGGCTGTGTTCTAATTTACAAGTGTTTGCTGCTCCCTTAGTAGGGAACATTAACAGAAGTTCACTTAATAAATTTGTTAATTTACATTGCCCTGATATTATCAAACACAAGCGTGTAAATCAAACATTTTGAGGCACTCGATTATAATAAATAATATAGTCATGTAAATAAATATAAAGAACCAAACACCAAAATGTACAGTACATAATATATTTTTAGTGTATTTATATTTAATTGAAACTAAATTGCATACTTGTACACAGGTTTATAAAAAATAAAATATGGTAAAATATGTTAATCAGACCTAAATGTTCCGCCCTCTTATTGGTAGCTGAAAGCATTAACAAACTGGACAAATATTTAATATACACTCCCTATGGTTTAGAATAAGATGGTCAATACCCTGTTTAGTCATTTTGTAGGGCCCTATAATATGATTGGAACACACCCAAAGTCTTCAACAGAAGGTGTGTGAGTCAGATAGTGAGTGAGGAGGACAGGCACTAAAGAGGTAGCAGTTGGTGTAGGTGTCGTGCTAGCTCTGTGTGTGTGAATACTGCTAGGACAGAAAACTGCTTTTACACTTTTAAGGGCATTATGTAACCGTCCGTCTGTGTGATTGATACAGTTCCAGTCACTGAAACACCCGCCGAGGAAAACATAGTGGACAGTGTGATTCTGATCAGGCCAAAATGCTTCTCAGCTAACAAAAACAATTCCATAGCGTTTCCATTTAATAACAACAGTAAATGTTCTACAAACATTCAAAGCATCAATTTTTTAGATCTTGTATTAACATTATTTTTTGGTTCTAAGAACATTATTTAAGCTTTTTAATTCTGTAACATCTTTAAAACATTCCTCTAACAACTTAAAGATATCATTTTTGATATGATATATAACGTTAAAACAAAGTACATTTTTAAAGCATTTGAGAGAACTTTTGGAGAACGTTAGCCAACGTTCGCACTGAAACATTTGCGCGCTACAGAATTCCTGCAGAATGTCAGGACCAGAGTAGAAAGAGCAGAATGTAAAAAATGAATAAATAAATCCACAAAAGCTCAAATCTCAGCCACTTCCCCAGAGAGCACGACAAAATCCGTCGCATCATTCTGTTGCTGCCTGCATGCGCATCAGGGTGCGTCCATATTTAATGCGGCTTCCTCTCATCTGTGAGTATTGCGTTCTGGCTGACACCCTGAAAGCCCCTGATGCTCTCTGTAGCAGATCAGACGTGTTTGCGCGCACTCAGGGTCTTTGAAAATCTTGCCCTCGTGCCGCATGCTGTCAACCCTAAGGGGCAGATTAGCCAAAGAAGCCCAGTGGCCGGGAGGTCGCAGCAAAATGACACGCTTATCACGCAATCATGAATCCTTATAATCAATAAGTCATCTGCTGATTGTAAACTGGAGCTTTGTTTAGTTCCCCATGTGACAGCCACTAAGTGGGGTGGTTATTCTGTTTTGTCGCACTGCAGACGGATTAGAAGAACCTGCCACGCAGAAGCTGCGTCGACGCATTCAGTAACACTTTTCTTACCGCATGCATTCTCATGACTCAAGTTTAATAAAAAAGGAAGAAACGTTTCAAGCACAGCTCTGGCTTAGGTTTTATCAAACGTGAGGTTTTTCTCCTACCAAAACAACTGAAAAAGTACCAAAACTGATATTGCTGGTCTTAGCTGTTCTCTCAGCCTGGATATACTGGTCTGCTGGCTGGTTTAGAGGAGTTTTAGGTCCTTGTCAAACCAACTGGCTGCCCAGATAAACCAGCTGAAAAGGGGTGGCTTAACCAGTCTGGAGACCAGCTATATCGACTCACACTTGAGGCCTGCAAATCATGTTTTGATGTTTGGTGATGATCGTTGACTCTTAAGACAATCCAAATCAGACGTCAGCTGATGTAAAATTCAAGAAGCCTTTTACAGCCTCAAAACAACCTCTGAAAACTTCTGACAAAAGACATCTTTAATATTCTCAATGCAGCCTTAAAATACTTGTTTAGTGAATATTTCAGTGTTTTTGGAACAGTTTGTGAGGGGGGTTCTTAAGTGGATGTTTGTCTATTGCATTTTTAACTGCTGTTGTTTTGGCTCTGGATGAGAGACAGGTTTAACCCATTAGCAGACACGTTTTAAAAGGCGTCTGACTGACCTGCATAATCTAAAATGAGACACTGTTTGATTTAAATGCATTGACTGATGACATTCTGTGCTCGTTGCTCTTGGCACAGAGCTGCTGGTTATGTTATTATGTCAAGCAATTAAATTTCCATTTTTCATCAGAGTAACTCAAAGTAATCTATGGCTTCTTGAAAAGAACTCAAAAGATTGTTAAATACCGTTGCAAGCAAATAATATTGGACGGTAAAAGCTGTAACTTTTTGACAACTATGTAGCCCACTAATCCTCACACAAAAGCTGACAAGAAAGTGACAAAATAATAGCAAAACACTGCACAATAAATCCATTTCTATTTTATGTAATAAAATAAAAAAATTACAACGTAAAGCAAACTGTAAACACACAAAAATGTATGAAGTAGTTACATTTATGCATGTAGACGTTTTTATCCAAAGCAACAAACAGTACATTCAACGCATCAGTAGACGTGTTCACTAAGAATCGAACCCACAACCTTTCTTTGGGCTGCTAACACAATGCTTTACCAGTTAAGCTTCAGAAACACAGTTTTTGTTGCATAACTATGATTATTTATAGCACTTTAAATGAAGTTTATTTGCATATGTTTTCAAACCATGGCTTGGAAACCTCATTCTTTCCAAACCATCAGAATATTCTAGATGTTTTCATTGGATGGACCAATGTCACACTCACTTCTCCATAAGTGCAACATTAAGGGACACAACAAAACACGAGGCCTTTTAACAAAACAGAAACATTCCCAAAAGTAAATGAGTGAAAACTGTTTAGGTCACTCATATCAGAAGTGCTCTAACTAATTGTCTTTTGTCCAGAATAAGATTCTTTCTGACATTGCCATGGTTACTAAACAGAAAGGATAGGATTGAGTTAGGACATTTATGTAATACAGTCACAGACCACTAGGGGCAGCATCATTAACTAGCAGTAACTCAGAGGATGAAGGTTAAGAACTGGTTGGTGGCTCAGTTAACTCATACTGGTACTACACTGGCTGCAAAAGGTTTTTTCATGTTTTCCTATTTTTTTCTTGGTCTGCTTCTAAAAACGAATATATGTCCATATTCTTTAAATTCATATAATATAATAATATAAAGTGGTCAGTCAAATGGCATTTGAAGCTAGTGATTGGCTTTACCAAGTTTAGTTTAGTTACCAGAACTGATTGCCCACAAAGCAAAGATGAGGCACCAGCTGAACAACTGCCATTAAGATAAAAGGTAATACTAATGATAACTGGCTCCTGAATTTAAATTCAAAAGAGGGGACAGAATGAATGAATGGATGGATGGATATTTGGAGCAGAAGAATGAGGAGGGCTGACTTCATTTCATCACCACAGTTGTGGAAACTGAAGGACTTTGACATCTTTTGCTCTGCTGTCCTCTTCTCTCACTCAAACACTGATTGCTACTCATGAATATTTCATTTCTTTTGTAAAAATAATTTGAAAAAGTGGCTCTGCATATTAACGAGAATCTCTGTTTCCAGAAAATATGAACTTATATGAAGTAAATGGAGGTGGAAATAAAGGGTTGGCCCACACTGACTTCCAGGCAAATTCATTACACAGTTGAACCACCTCTGTTCAGAGCTGAAACTTGCCTCTAACTAACCTCAAACCAGTTCAACCAACCGCTAAATAGTTTGTAACTAATTCATTGTCCATTGTTTTAGTGCAAAACTCTTTAAAATGTAGACAGGTCTTATTATAGAATGCACCTTACAAAACTGAGCACTACTTTCCTGCCACAGTTGTTGCATTTTATTAAAAATATTATTGCTCAGAGGTTGCTCTTTCATAACTAAAGAGAATCGACAGAGATCTCATTGTGTCTTGTTTAGGAATCCACTTTGTCCCAGATGTTTCTCCTAAAATTGCTTAGGAGAAATAAAAACAAACAAACGAGACAATTAAAATAATCTGGATATGGGTAAATGTGATGAGAAATGTTTGAGTTCATACAGAAATCTTCAACGATTTTGACTTTAAATTGCAGACTTAACAAATCTGAGCTCAGTTTGAGACAATGTAGAGAATGTTCTGAAACTCTAATGGAGCCGTTTGTGAGATTTCTGGATGTGATTCTCAGGAGAAATATGAGACACAGGAGACTTAAGCAAAAGTTTCCATTTGCTCTCTATTTAAACTCAGTGCTGTCTGGCAGAAATAACTGAGATATTAAAGAGGTCTCACTGGTCATTTGTCTTTCCTGTGGTTTATTCCTGTCCACGAACTATGAATAGAATTTTCATTTACATTTTCTAGTGTTTGTGGCAGCAGTAATTTATCAAATAATGATCAAATGATGCAGAAAAGCATTAAAACCGGCCGTGTGTCCCGATGCCACGTTCAGGCGAGCACACAGTGTGGCTGAGGTCAGATTTGTGTGGTAAACTAGAGGTCAAAATCGTGTCTGTATCCAGAGCTCCTGCTCAGCACATGTCACTAGGCAGACTGGAAACTGGGTCATGACCACCAGTAGGGAGGAGTTCATGCGAGCTGTTGCTTTTGTGAAGAAAAGCAAAACTATTTTAACTACAAATGATGAAGCAGAGCAAGTCATCTTGTTGACAAGGGCTGCAATATCAGACGCACGATGATGGACGCCTTCAGAAAAGGCTTTATATTGATTTTTAAACGTATGAAGAGTCTGATGTCATTTGAAAAGATTGCTCAGTTGAATTTATGTCGGGTATTTTCATAAGGGATGTTCTGATGTAGTGACTTTTATCCGTACGCTGCCAAACCGTTGCCATGGTGACTTTCTCACCTCAGTTCAGCAGTTTCAAAGCCGTTATCAATCTGAGGATATTGTCACGTTTGAATGATGCAAAACATTATACGCATGTTCTCCAGATCTCATTAGAAAGACACAGTTCAACTTTACATTTTATTTTAACCCTTAAACCTCAGAAAAAAGGGAGTGATGGAAGTGAGGTTTCACTAGTGCGGGATAAAAGCCACTGGACTGATTCATTTCTTTAATGAGAGTGTGTTGAATGTTAAACTAGCGCAACAAAGAAACACTAACCTTCTCACAGGACTTAGAATAATTCTCGCTGGAGCGTTATCGAGCCCGACAGCCCGATGCGTCTGAACGCAAACCTTCAGTGATTTGGATAATTACAATTTCATAACATCTCGGCCGAGAAAACAGAACAGAACAGATGCGCAGCTTTATGCTGGAGACCCAACATCTGACAACTGTGTTGCTGAAACTTTCCTCTGTCTTCTGCATCTCTCTCATCCAGTTCTTCAAAAGGTCCCAGAGAAGATTCATAAAACATCCAAAGCCTTTCCTGTTGCTCAGCAGATGGTATATTTAATAAATGAAAACCTCTGATGCTTTGACTTTGACTCAAAACATTTTAAGCAGTGGAACTCTTTGCCTAGATTGAAATGTTACTATAGCACAAACTGATGAGACATTACTGGAATTCTCATGTGTTGTTTAGATACAGTTATAGTTGTCAACTCTGTTATGCCTGTGTTGAACCATTTGCAACATCTGTTGAGTGGTGGTGGTGGAGTAGTGGTTAATGCTGCAGGCTGGCAACCTCAAGGTGTGAGGTTCATACCAGGGAAAATTTTAAATAAAAAGATCTGCTAAATAAGCAGCAGTTAAATATGCAAAAAATGCAAAAATAAAAAAGGTGAAACATCTTATCATAAACATCTAGTACTAGAAAGTTACTAAAAAGTACTAAATGAGGTTACTGTGTTGAAACTGGCAATGTTTTTAATGAATTACTGTT
>JAZGTK010007606.1:0-10399 GCA_036877625.1 Ambastaia sidthimunki
ATGTGACCATTCTGTATTTTAAAAAATCATCACATTGGTCAATCTACACATCAGACTATTGATTTCATTCATTATTATACTTTTTAAGTGAATTTCACAATATTCTAACTTCAAGAGCTTTCAAGCTATGTTGAACCAAAGTCAGCACAGACCATCAGGCTGATCCATCCTGTCAAGCTTTTAATTTAAAAACTGATCAGACTTCCGGTTTTCCCATAGCGGACGTTCCCATACAAATTTTCATAGACTTCAATGGACAAATGTTTGTGAATTTAAATCTCAACTGTCAAAACTCACAGACACCCACACACACCTAAACTTTTAACCTCTCTCTCACTCTCTCTCTCTTTGACTTGATTTAAACCTCTCTCGACCTTGCACATTCTCTCTCTCTATCGTTTTAACGTGTTAAAAACCTCTCTCTACCATTCTCACTCTCTTTCTCTTTTATGTAGGCTCGCATTAAACCTGGAGACATGGCGTTTGGCTCTTTTGCCTCAGGACTATATGCTGGCAATCACTAAACCTCTAGCAACTCTCTAGTCAGCTGGTCCACTGGGAATGTACTACAGCCTTTGTAAAGTGAAACAAACATTTTTTTTTAATTATAGTGGATTTTCCCCCCAAATAATTAGGTACTGTAATTAAATAAAGAGGGACTTACTCTCACCTGTAGTAAGTCTCTCTGGCCACTAGGAAGCTACTACAGCCTTTGGAAAGTGAAACAAACATTTCTGTGAATTATAGTGAATTTTTTTGTGTAACAATCTATTACTGTATTGGTGCAAAAGGTGATATTGGCAAAACATTGCCTGTAGTAAGTCAATCTGGCCACTATGAAGCAACTACAGCCTTTGGAAAATGAAACAAACATTTCTGTGAATTATTGTGAATTTTTTGGTTGAAAAATCTATCACTGTATTGGTGCAAAAGGAGGTACTTGCAAAATATTGCCTGTAGTAAGTCAATCTGGCCACTGGGAAGCTACTACAGCCTTTGGAAAATGAAAGAAACATTTCTGTGAATTATAGTGAATTTTTTGTGTAACAATCTATCACTGTATTGGTGCAAAAGGAGGCACATGCAAAACATTGCCTGTAGTAAGTCAATCTGGCCACTAGGAAGCTACTAAAGCCTTTGGAAAGTGAAACAAACATTTCTGTGAATTATAGTGAATTTTTTTGTGTAACAATCTATCACTGTATTGGTGCAAAAGGAGGCACATGCAAAACATTGCCTGTAGTAAGTCAATCTGGCCACTAGGAAGCTACTACAGCCTTTGGAAAGTGAAACAAACATTTCTTTGAATTATTGTGAATTCTTTTGTGTAACAATCTATTACTGTATTGGTGCAAAAGGAGGCACTTGCAAAACATTGCCTGTAGTAAGTCAATCTGGCCACTAGGGAGCTACTACAGCCTTTGGAAAGTGAAAGAAACATTTCTGTGAATTATAGTGAATTTTTTTGTGCAACAATCTATTACTGTATTGGTGCAAAAGGTGGTATTGGCAAAACATTGCCTGTAGTAAGTCAATCTGGCCACTAGGAATCTACTACAGCCTTTGGAAAGGGAAAGAAACATTTCTGTGAATTATAGTGATTTTTTGTGTAACAATCTATTACTGTATTGGTGCAAAAGGAGGTACTTGCAAAACATTGCCTGTAGTAAGTCAATCTGGCCACTAGGAAGCTACTACAGCCTTTGGAAAGTGAAAGAAACATTTCTGTGAATTATAGTGATTTTTTGTGTAACAATCTATTACTGTATTGGTGCAATGGGAGGTACTTGCAAAACATTGCCTGTAGTAAGTCAATCTGGCCACTAGGAAGCTACTACAGCCTTTGGAAAGTGAAACAAACATTACTGTGAATTATTGTGAATTTTTTTGTGTAAGAATCTATTACTGTATTGGTGCAATAGGAGGTACTTGCAAAATATTGCCTGTAGTAAGTCAATCTGGCCACTAGGAAGCTACTAGAGCCTTTGGAACGTGAAAGAAACATTTCTGTGAATTATAGTGAATTTTTTGTGTAACAATCTATTACTGTATTGGTGCAATAGGAGGTACTTGCAAAATATTGCCTGTAATAAGTAAATCTGGCCACTAGGAAGCTACTACAGCCCTTGGAAAGTGAAACAAACATTTCTGTGAATTATAGTGATTTTTTTTGTGTAAAAATCTGTAACTGTATTGGTACAAAAGGTGGTATTGGCAAAATATTGCCTGTAGTAAGTCAATCTGGCCACTAGGAAGCTACTACAGCCTTTGGAAAATGAAACAAACATTTCTGTGAATTATAGTGATTTTTTTTGTTTTGACTGTGATTTTTGTTTTGACCACTTCGACGTTTTAACTMAGAGGCTGGAATTGGCAGACGGTCCCTTACGCATCATGCGCTGAGATAGTGTGACTGAACGTTCTCGGCTGCGAATATACAGCTGTAATACGCGTTGGCAGTTTTAAGTAAATGTTTTATGTTAGTTTTGTAATAATATGGATATTATTAAAAGTAGTTGTGTTACTGATATCTATGTGAGATTGTCTCATCCATAGAACAGTAGACGGCGAAAACGAATATCTGGCGAATATCGAATATAAAACTATCTTTACCGCGGTCAATTACCGATATCTCGGCACCAGAACATCATAGAGACATGGGAGTTGGCTTTTTTGTTGTTCAGACACACATCAGTCTAAGTTGTACCCTGTTAACTGTCTAGCTACACCCTAGCAACCATTTACGGTACCCTAGTAACCATGAAATGAATAAGCCATGTCTCAGCATTAGAGCACTGTAGAGACATATGGGTGACTCTGGCAGTTGCTAGCCACACCTTAGCAACCATTTAGAGCACCCCAACAACTCCATAACATCACAGATGAGCTATATTCCAGTATATTTAACATGCTAAATCATGTCAGCATCATGTTATATCATACTAGGATCAGGCTAATTCATGCTAAAACATACTTGCAACATGCTAGCATTATGTTAATTCATGCTAACATATTGCTAATATCATGCTTAGCCATACATAGCATCATGATAAATTATATTAGCACCATGCTAAAGCATGTTAGCATTGTTGAAATATCTAGCTACAATGTATTTCTTAATTTAACAACAGCACAAAAACCCAGCATAAATATAGCCATAATACTATTATTAAATAAATAAAAAATAGAAATTAACTTATATTCTGTATTTCCATTTTGTAGGGTGGATATTTAGATTCTGTTATTTTGACAAATACTTTATGCTACTGCCCACTGACATGCCCTGCGTCCTAATTCGCATACTATCCATCATAAATAGTATTCGAAATTAGAAGTATTATGACCCAAATCGTAGAATGTTGAAATGAGTATCCTTAAAGTACCCCGAATGTGTACTATTTCCGACAAAAATGCGCAGATCCATAAACACTCTAACGATTGATATTACCCATAACTCATTGTGAAAGAGTGATGCTTCAATTAATTAATAAATTAAACTATATAGTAAACAATATTTAAGAAATGCTTAAATGCAGAAAAGAGATGTATTTTGATGTGTGTGATTGTTAACGTCACAATGCTATCCAAGGGAATAACGGTCACTTTCGTTATGCGTTAGTAGTACTTGCATACTCTTTTGCTACGCACTAAAATGTATATACTTTCCCATAGTATAAATAGGTGAATTGGGGTGCAGCAATAGTTTTAAATCTACATTGTTATCAAGTTATTAGGCCTTAAAACACCCACGTATGTAGATCAAGAAAATAAAAATGTTCTTGTGGCGGGGTTTTAAGTGCTTTTTGTTAACAGAAAATGAAATTGATACACAAAGATAGGTTTAGAATTTAAACATTTACATTTGTAGAGTGGTCTATTTGTAGAATCTGCACAGAAAAAGAATGACATTTAATATGAAACACGTATTTGTATCTGCTTAAAAAGCTGTAACGCACGCTCAGGCTCATTCAGGATGTACTTAATGACAGAGATCAACAAATGTGACGTCATCACTCTACAGATTTCTCTTTTGCTAGTTTCATTTTTATACCGAGAAGAAGTAACGTCTATAATACTACACTTATATAGCACATTAATGCTATATATAACAAGGGAGAGACTCTATTTACACGATATGACGTTACGACGATCTACGCCGTTGTCATGACAGCACGTTTGCGTCTTTTTGGACGCTAGAAAGGAAACACGGCTGCGCTGCAGTGTAATGTCTGTAGATATGCTGGGAGCGGGCGCTGTCGTGCAGGACTGTGCAGACCAGCTGGACGTGCTGGAAAATATCATGCGAGACACTGTAAGTATAGTTTATAACAACTTATAATTCGCTTCCTTGTGTTTCAGTCCTTCGTAACATCGCTACAGCTATGTCTCATTTCTGCCACATACAGTGGATACATTAAATTGTTCTGATTTTGTTCCTGTTGTCATATCTTGCTGCATAGCATATGTTTTGTCTGTTAATGTTTATTTTATTGTTATTATATTTAAGCTTGTGGTGATCTATTTAAGTTTAGTGGTGTTTGCAAAGCAATGCATCACTATTACTCTCTTGCATACTTTTTTTCTGGAAAAAAGTATGTAACTCATCTCGAACGGTTTGTCGTAGACCCATGAATGAGGGGTCAAATCGACGGGCGTGCAATGTGTGTAGGTGTGCTATGACTTCATTAAAGATCGGGTGTACGATATTTTTCGGGCTTACTAAAAAGTGGGCGGAATTTTTTTATAGACTTAACACTACAGAATTCTGTGATGTCATAACAACAAATCAGAACGTAATAGAGACTCGAGGGTGGAAAAAAACTTGAGGGTGAGCTCATATCGCTTGTAATAGCAGGCAGCAAGAAATGGTGACATTCCATCTTCATAGCTACGCCCTAGCAACCAGTATGAGTATCAGGTATGAGGCATCAGAACATTGTAGAGACAAATAGGTTGTCTCTTTTGACTCAGACTGGCAAGTAGTCTTTAATTATCACCATGGAAACTGTCCAGCCATGCCCTAGAAACCATTAAGAGCACCTTAGCAACCAGCATGAATTGGCTATATCTCAGCACCAGAGCGTCATAGAGATGCTCAGTATCTGTTGAGTCAGCATTATCAGTATCTATTGTGCTAAATCATGCTATAATCATGCTAAATCAGGCTAACATCATGCTATGTCATGCTAGCATCATGTTAAGTCATGTTGGAACATGCTAAGTCATGCTAAAATGTGCTATCATCATGCTAGAACATGCTAGCATCATGCTAAGCCATACTAACATTATGCGTATTGATATTACAACTTGGTAGCATCATGCTGAAACGAGCTAGCATCATGCTCAGAGGCTAAAATGTGTTAGCATCATGCTAAAATGTGCTAGCATCATGTTATTTGATATAAAATGTGTTAGCATCATGCTGAAACGTGCTGGCATCATGCTCATTCAGGCTAAAAATGCTACCATGCTAGTATAATGTTAAAACATGTTAGCTTTATGTTAAAACATGTTAGCATTATGCTAAAACATGTTACTGTCATGTTAAAACGTGTTAACATTAAAGCTGCACTTCCTAACGTCATAGTAAAACATGCTAGCATCATGGTAAAATGTGCTAACATCATGTTAAAACATGTTAGCCCTTATGCTAAAATGTGCTAACTTTATGCTAAACATGTTAGCATAATGTTAAACTGTGCTAACATTATGTTTATTATATTATGCTAATAAATGTTAATATGTTAGCTTCATGTAGGAATATTTTTGCATAATTGTAAAATCATGCTAGATTATGTTAGAAATAACTTTATATCAAAAACATGCCCCGATCGAACTATACCCCATAATCAAGAAATATTTGTATATATTTTCCATAAAAAAAATTTATGGAATAAATTTAAGAAAAAGCCTATTTTTAGGCTTTTAACTACAGTCTAGTGTTTTAACCAGTCTTCTCCCTTTATTTTTCAGCCAAGTAATAGAAAGCTTAATGTGAAGACAGCTCAAAAGGGACTGGAGGCTGGGACCAAATTGTCAGGTATTGAGGACAGCCCACTTCCTCTGGACAACCTAGTCAAACTGCACAGAGACAGGTATGAGTAAAGCCAAAGTTTTTTCAAGGCAAGTCAGTTCACTTCGCAGCATTGGCATTTCTGAGTTGTATAATAAACTTTGTGCTAAGCCAAAAAACTGCACATTTTAAGTTGGTCCAGCCAGTGCACATATGCAGTGTTGATCACAGGCTGAGCACAATCATAACATAGAACAGCAGAACAATTTTATACAATAAAATTGTATGGTTGATTTAAATTTCCACTGATTGTGACTCTGTGAGTTTCTGCTTTCAGTTTATAATGCTTAATATGGCAGGATATCACAGGCAAAAGTAAATAAATAAATAAATACATACATACATAAATGAGTATGTTTATTTTTTATATTTCAAGGCATATTTCAAGACACATATTTCATTTCAAAGTTTATTTTTAATTTAACATTTAATGTGTTTACATTTAATTTCACAAGTATATTTAGAGTGGCAAGAAAAGGTATGTGAACCTTTTGGAATTTCATGGTTTTCTGAATAAATTTGTCATAAAATGTGATCTGATCTTCATCTAAGTCAAGGGTATTGACAAACATAATGTGTCTAAAAATAATAACACAAAAAAAATCTGTTTATTCAGAAAACCATGAAATTCAAAAAGGTTCACATACTTTTTCTTGCCACTGTATGCTTAAATATAATATTGAGTTTTTTGTCTTTTGCTTGCAAACTATACAAACCAGGCAATTCGTTTCAGAGGTCATAAACAGTTTAATAGTTGAGCTGCAAGAGAAAAACTCTTTACAGAGTCTGTTTTCAGCTGTGGAGGAGGAGAGAAAAATGAAAGCCCAACTTCTGGACATTTTAAACAGGTCTTAATAAAAACTGACAAATCATTTGCAACAAAATATAATGTGCTGTAATATGTAAACACATAAAGTAAACATACACACTCTGTACTGTACATGAACTTTAGGGAGGAAGAGGGCCGCATCAGGATTGAATCTCTGCAAAAACACTTACTCTACATCCACAAAGAAAAAACAGAGGAGTGTGAGGTAGAAGCTCTATATTATTAATTTAACGAAATCAAGTGACCCTATTTACATCCTTAATTTCTGGTCTTATTGTGCACCTTATTCCAAAAGGAAAAAAAATGGAAGAATACAAGTTGATTTTATCATTTTGTTGTCAGAGGCTTAAGGAGTCAATTGCCCAGCTGAGGCACCAGGTTCAAAACATGAGGGTGAGGACAGAATGGCAGGGGAGGTTTGTAAAGAGCTGTGCCCATCAGCTGGTCTGCCAGGGTCAGAAAATCAACAGTCACAAAGAGAAGAAACTGGAAGAAGAAGTCACTGTGTGTATCTGTAATAACTTCTTCTTCATGTTGTTGCATGACATTGCACCATAGCAACCACCTATCATTGCCCCAGTGACCACCCAATTATCTTTTTAACACATAAAGCTGTATCTTAAAGTATTTAAATGACTTTAAATCCCAACCTTCAAATTTGAAGTGTTTTTTCAAATATTGAAGATCATGCAAACTAGATTTTTTTTGTAAGAGCTTCCTAAAATTCAGACTTTCACAATTATAATTATGAGTTGAAGAAATAACTCATATATAATAACTCATATACTCAAAAGTATAGAAAAAAATGTCTCAGGTTACGAATGTAACCCAGGTTCCCTGAAGGGAATGAGACACTGCGTCGAAACGCTTTGGGAACGCCTCCAGCTTTTATGCACTCTGAATCACGTGTAAAATCCGTCCAATCGGGGGGCGGTACGTCACAAACGCGGTGACGTCATGACCAGGAAGCTTAAAAGCACGTGTGCTGAGCAACAGGAGCACAGGCAGGGGTATTGGAAGTATGGCCGGCGACGCAGCGTCTCGTTCCCTTCAGGGAACCTGGGTTACATATGTAACCTGAGACTTTCCCTTTCAGGAACTCGAGCTGCGTCAAAACGCTTTGGAAGCAAGATGCCCACTTCACCAGACTGAAGGTTCCCCTGCCCCCTGTATGAAATTGCACAGTTGAGGCATGAGGACAGAAGAGCCGGGAGTGGCTCGGATATCAAGGCCATCCCCCTCAAGAGGATCTCCCAAGGCGAGCCGTCCAGAAGAGCAATTAGATCCGAGAACCAGGCTAGGCTCGGCCAGAATGGGGGCCACTAAGAGCAAAGATATCGTGTCCCACATGCTTTCTCCAGAAGTCCCGGGAGCAGAGCGATCAGGGGAAAAGCATACAGACAAAGCCTCTGCCAAGTCTGTACCATGGCATCCAGTCCCAGATGAGCTGGATGAACTAGAGAGAACCAAAGAGGACATTGCGCTGTCTCTCGAGAGGCAAAGAGGTCCACTTGGGCTTGCCCAAAGATTCTCCATATCTGCTTCACCACATCTAGGTGAAACATCTACTCCCGGCCTCGGCCCCTGCCTCGACAGGATGTCTGCTCCTACATTGAGACACCCAGGGATATAAGCCGCTCTCAGCGAGAGGAGCTTTCCATGGGACCACACAAGGATCTGGTGCGCCAATTTGTAAAGAGGGCACGAGCGCAGACCTCCTTTGTAATTGATGTAAGATACAGCTCATTCAACACAGCTCCTGGTCCAGGCCCTTGTCATTTCTAGGCTGGACTACTGCAATGCACTACTGGCTGGCCTTCCAGAAAAAGCACTCAAACCACTACAATTGATCCAAAATGCAGCTGCTCGTCTGGTCTTCAAAGAGCCAAAACGAGCCCACGTCACACCTCTCTTCATCCCCCTACATTGGCTACCGATTGCAGCACGCATCAGGTTCAAGTCTCTGTTACTCACTTACAAAACTATCACTGGTTCTGCACCATCCTACCTTCATCAACTCATTCAAATATACACTCCCTCCAGATCCCTACGGTCAGCAAATGAACGGCGTCTAATCATACCATCCTCCAAACATGTCACCCCGCAGCTTTACATTCAATATCCCCCGCTGGTGGAATGATCTTCCACACTCGGTTCGATCTGCCTCATCCCACACCATACTCAAAAAACGTCTTAAAACCCACCTCTTTTGGGAGCACCTTACACCACTCTAACACTCATCTCACACCCAAAAAACTCTTTTTTTCTCCTTTTCTCAACAGGAATCCACTCAAGTACTGGAGCATTGTATACTAGGGAAAAAATTGTATCTTTGTATTGCTATGCGTGCTGTCATCTTGTGATTTATCGCTTCTTTGTTTTCCTCACTTTGTAAGTCGCTTTGGACAAAAGCGTCTGCTAAATGCCTAAATGTAATGTAAATGTAGGTACCACATTTACATTACATTTGTAATGTAAATCACACCGCTGTGTTGTCGGTGTGAACTAACACATGCTGTCTTCTCAGATCTGGGAGGAAATGCCAGACAATTTATGTGAGAACATAGAATACCGCTAACATCTCCAGACAATTTATGTGCCAAGAAAGGTGGCGACCTCTCCACAGACCCGGTGAGGGATGCATCTGTTGCAAGTGAGACACGGTGACAAAGAGCTCCCAGGACCGGGCCCTGATTGAGGAACCAAGGTTTCTTCCATATATCTAAGGCCCGAAGGCAGCGCCGCATGACCTTCCTCGGGGAAAACCCCTTGGTTTTTAGCCACCACTGTAGGGGCCTCATGTACAGCAGGCCGAATGGAATCACATTGGACGCAGCTGCCATTAGGCCTAGCAGTTGTTAAAACTGCTTCACAGTGAGTGACTGGCCCTCTTTGACTCTCGTGACTGCACTTAGGATCGAATCTACTTGAGCAGGAGAAAGATGTGCCCGCATTGTGACAGAATCTCAAACCACACCCAGATAAGTAGTTCTCTGCGCTGGAGAAAGCACGCTTTTCTCTGTGTTCAGTCTGAACCCCAACTTTTTTATGTGGTGTAGAACGACATCTCAATGTCGGACCACCAACTGCTCTGAGTGAGCTAAAATCAACCAATCATAGATATAATTTAGTATGCAGATGCCCTGGTATCACAGGGGAGCCAGAGCTGCATCCACAACTTTCGTGAAAGTGCGGGGTGAGAGTGCTAGGCCAAAGGGAAGAACCCGATATTGGTATGCTTCGCCCCTAAAAGCGATCCTCAGGAACTTCCTGTGTTGAGGAAGGATGGGAATATGAAAGCAAGCATCCTTCAGATCTATTGTGACAAACCAGCCCTCTGACCTGATTTGGGACACAACCTGTTTCACAGTAAGCATTGTTTGATTTTCTCCTGGAATTTGGCTGAGCAGTCATTGGGTGGCTCGCCAATGTACTAGAATGCTTCTAGTACATAAATGAAGAAAGCTGGACCAAGTTCAGGGGAAAAGAGTTTTATT